>JAXQQM020064663.1:0-58686 GCA_034641835.2 Pinus albicaulis
AAAAGGCCACATATGAGGTTAGACACCTCGCAACAGAAAGAACCAATTATGTCAGATCCTGAGAAATTGGTTTCTAGAAAAGCTCAGAAGCCAAAGAAGTTTTCTACACCTGATGCTACACTGCTTGAACTTGGAAACGGTTCACATAACCCCTCATCCAAGGATATTTCCCAGAAGCTCATTTTCTCAGAACAAGAATCCTTTTCCCCACCAATTCATTTTCAAGAACAAAGGTGAGAAGAACAATCTTCTGAGTCTGTTTCATTCACATTTATAGAAAATAAACCAAACACAGTTGTTGGTTCAATTACTATTGTTCATCAACCCCTTCCAATATCAAATTTTTCACCCCATTCATCCACATCCTCAACCTGTTCACAATCCCCCCCTATTCAAGGAGCCATTAAACAAAGCATAACATGGCAACCCCTGCTTTCATGATGAACAAGTATGCACCGTTAAATCTTCCAAAACCTATGAATTCCATGCCCTAAGAGTGCCTCAAGCTACTTCCTCATTTTACTGGTGAATATGAAGTGACTGTAGAACAACACTTGCCATTTTTTTTCACTTTTGCTGAGAATCTAAATGCAGAGCATCTTGATGCAGTAATGAGACTTTTTGTACAGTCTCTGAATTGAGAGGGAGGAAAATGCTTCAAACGTTTACCTAATTCCTCAATTAATAATTGGGAGGAATTAGAAACACAGTTCACCCAAATATGGGGTGAAAAAAGAGATCATGGTTATTCATTAACTGAGTTTAATGTAATCAAGAAAAACCTAATGAAGGCATGCATGCACTTATTAAAATAGTCAATAAAATTTATAGTAGTTTACCCACAAAAATGAAACCTCCTCCTCTTGGAGCAAGGGTTGTTTTTTCTGGAACTTTTGAGTCAAATTTTACTTTCACTTTAACAGAGAGGAGATCTTCTACTCTTGAAAAAATCCAAACTTATGCTTTGGAGATTGAAGCAAATATGTCTATTGTTGAGAAGACATAAGAAAAGCAGTCAGTTCAAGAGAAAGGTAAGGCTAAAGAGGAATCATCATAGGATCAGAGGATTGATGACATGACAAAGGTTATAAATAAATTGTCAAATAAAAAATTGAAGATGGAACTAGATAGTAAGAATCTTGCACAACAAAATAGAGGATTTTTATATCCTTAATTTAGAAAGCAACCCCTGCAAATTTTGCAGAGGGAGAGAAGAGATCAGGACCAAGTTCAGGCACTATTGTATATAGAGGAAGCATCTTCATAGTTTGCTAAAGATGATAAAAAATAAGTTTAAGATTAGATATCTGTTGTTTATATGGAAGATGACGAGGAAGAAGAAGAACATGAAGAATAATGCACTGAAAATGAGGTGTCATTTTACCAAGAAGAGATGGATGAATATTGTAAGAAAATCACATATTTTATGCAAGAAGAGCTTCACAAGAAGTATGATTTAAGATCAAGGAAGAGATAAAGGACTCAAGATGATGAAAAGAAAGGGCCACAGTCAATCCCTTCTACAATCGCCACTCCACAACCAAAGAACTTAGTAAAACTTTCAGATAAGGGGAAACAACTATTGGGTGTGAAGCCTGATTATCTTGTTTACTTTGTATGATAGTCTTTGACCCCTGTACCTTAAAAGCGGCGGCAACGCCGCCCGTAAGTAATCGTTGTTCTGGGGGGTCCAGGGGGGGGGGGCAAATTATCTGATGGTATAAGTATAGTAATCGCTACTTTTACTATTGCCTTGTAAAAGTATAGTAATTTCTAGTCAATCTGGGCCGTTCATTAGGAAAATGATCTGATGGTAGAATTTATGTTTAGATTAGGGTTTTTTGCCCTAGAAGGCAACCCCTCATTTTTTATGAGGGCATTATATTGCGGCTGTGTATTGTATGTGTATATTCGGAGCGAGAAACAGAGAGGGAGACTGTGAGAGAGAATAGAGGATATTACAGTGGATCTGCTGTAGGTTTTGTCTCTTCATTTTTGCTGGATAATAGAAAGGAAGGACTGGTTGTTCGAGGTGGACGTAGCCCAAACTTTCTGAACCATGTATATCTGTGTCTCTCTAGTTTTATGTGTTTTGTGTGCTTTTATTTTCTGCATATTTTATGTGTTGCATTGCTCTGTAATATTTAATTTTCTAACAATTGGTATTAGAGCCGAAGGTATATTTTGCTGATAAACTCGCAAGAAAGAAGGGTTCTTGGTTCGAGTGGGAGAAATGGCAGACGATGGTAAGTTTAGGAAATTTAACGACCAAAACTTCCCGTTGTGGAAGATGCAGATGGAAGATTATTTATATCAGAAAGATCTATACCTACCATTGAGCGGAAAAACAAAGAATCCGGCGGCCATGATAGACACGAAATGCAACATTCTCGATAGAAAGGCACTCAGAACAATACGGTTGTGTCTTGCGGCGTCATTCGCCTTCAATATTTCGAAGGAAACAACAACAGAGGGTTTGATGCAGACGTTGGTGAAACTATATGAAAAACCCTCGGCCTCAAACAAGGTATTTCTTATGAAACAACTATTTAATATGAAGATTTCGGAAGGTGGATCTGTTGCAGACCATTTAAATGAATTTAATACAATTACCAGTCAGTTAAGTTCTGTAGGGGTAAACTTTGATGATGAAGTTAGAGCTCTGTTATTCTTGTGCTGATTACCAGAAAGCTGGAATGGTTTAGATATGGCCATTAGTAACTCTCTCTCTGGATCTAGTACTTTAAAGTTTGATGATGTTGTTGGTGCTATCCTTAGTGAGGAAATGCGACGGAAAAGCTCCGGTGAGACATCAGGTAATGCTTTGAGTGCAGAGTCTAGGGGAAGAAGAATGGAAAGAGGAAAGAGCTCGGGATATCGCAGTAAATCAAGGAAAGGCAGATCCAAGTCCAGATCGGGGATAGTGTGCTGGAATTGCGGAAAGAAAGGACACCTAAAGAAAGACTGTAGATCTCGGAAGGAAAAAGAAGGAGACACACAACAAGAAAACAATCATGAAGCAAATGTGACAGGTGATGTGTTACAAGATGCTTTGATTCTTTCTTTCGAAAATGTTACTGATTCTTGGGTTGTAGATTCGGGGGCTTCATTCCATGCCACACCTGATAAGAAATATTTTCATGACTATGTTCAAGGAGATTTTGGACAAGTTCGTTTGGGTGATGATAAACCCTGTAAAATTGTTGGAATGGGTAAAGTTCTTGTAAAACAACAGAATGGAAACCAGTGACTACTAAAGGAGGTAAGGCATGTTCCAGATCTGAAGAAAAATCTAATTTCAATAGGGCAGTTAGGCAGTGAAGGTTGTGTGACAACTTTCACAGATAAAACTTGGAAGGTCACCAAAGGAGCACTGGTAATAGAAAAAGGTGAAAAGGTTCGTACATTGTATTTATGCAATGGTATTTCTAAATTTGTTAATGCGTTAACTTCCAAAGGAGCAGATGCAACATTATGGCATCATAGGCTCGAACACATGAGTGAGAAGGGGATGAAGATTCTTCACTCAAGAAATTTGCTGCCAGGTTTTAAGAATTTTGATTTGGATTTCTGTGAGAATTGCATTTATGGAAAATAGAAGAGAGTTAGATTTCTCAGAGTTGGGAAAGAAAAGAAGAGAGAAAATTTGGAGCTTGTGCATACAGATGTATGGGGACCTGCTCAGGTATCATCTCTCGATGGTTATCGTTATTATGTTACTTTTATTGATGATGCAACTAGAAAAACATGGATTTATTGTATTCAGAATAAATCTGATGTATTCGATATTTTCAAGAAATGGAAAGCTTTGGTTGAGATTGAAATAGGAAATAAGTTGAAGTGTCTCAGATCAGACAATGGAGGTGAATATTGCAACAAAGAGTTTGATAGGTACTGTTCAGAGCATGGAATTCGTAGAGAGAAGACAGTTCCAAGAACACCACAAGAAAATAGTGTGTCAGAAAGGATGAATAGAACAATCATGGAGCGTGCAAGGTGCATGAGATTGCATGCGGGATTGCCTTTACAATTTTGGGTAGATGCTGTAGATACTGTTGATTATCTAATAAATAGAGGGCCTTGAAGTTCCCTGGATGGTGGTATTCTAGAGGAAGCATGGACAGGTAAAATGGTAAACTACCCTTTTTTAAGGCCTTTTGGTTGTGAGGCCTTTGTCCATATTAATAAAGAAAATAGAACAAATCTTGAGGCAAAATCAAGGAAATGTACCTTTATTGGATATGGTGCTAATGATTTTGGTTATCGCTTATATGATTATGAAAATCACAAAATCACTAGGAGAAGAGACGTAATATTCAATGAAAAGGTCTTGTATAAGAATCAGCTGCAGGAAAAGAAACAGGAAAAAGAAAGCAAGGAATACATGGTTCTTGATGAGATAACTAAAAAAGTAAATGTGCCTGAATATAATAATAATCAACAACCACAGCAGCAGCAACCACCACAACAGCAACATGCACCTCAAACACCTGAAAGTGGTGTTACAAGATCTACCGGGATAAGTAGACCCCCTGAACGATACTCTCCTTCATTATATTATTTATTGCTGACTGATTCTGGTGAACCTGAATGTTATGAAGAAGAAATGCAGGTTGAAAGTAGGAAGAAGTGGGAGCTAGCCATGGAAGAAGAGATGGAATCCTTAATGCATAACCAGACTTGGGACTTAGTCAAGTTGCCTGTAGGTGAAATTACATTGCAGAATAAATGGGTTTACAAGTTGAAGGAAGAGGATGGGGGAAAAAAGAGGTACAAAGCTAGACTTGTGGTGAAGGGGTTTGCACAGAAGAAAGGTATTGATTTTGATGAAATACTTTCTCCTGTTGTTAAAATGAATTCAATTAGAAATATCCTAAGTCTTGTAGCAGCGGAATATTTACATCTTGAACAGTTAGATGTAAAGACAAAATTTCTCCATGGAGATTTGGAGGAAGAGATATACATGCAGCAACTAGAAGGATATGAGGTAAAAGGGAAAGAAAAATTGGTGTGCAGGTTAAGAAGAGCTTTTATGGTTTAAAACAGGCTCCATGGCAGTGGTATCTAAAATTTGACAAGTTCATGTCTGAACAAGGTTATACTAGATGTCACTTTGATCATTGTGTTTATCTAAAAAGGAAAAATGATGGAAGCTATATTATATTGTTATTGTATGTAGATGCCATGCTTGTTGCAGGGTCTAACATGCAGGAAATAAATGTGCTGAAAAGAAAATTGGCAAATTCATTTGCAATGAAGGATTTGGGAGCTGCAAAAAAAATCCTTGGTATGAGGATAACTAGAGACAGGAAAAATCACAAATTAACACTCTCTCAGAATGAGTACATATAAAAGTTGTTGAAAATATTTAATATGCAGAATGAAAAACTAGTTAGTACACCTTTTCTAGCCATTTCAAACTTAGTAAGGAGATGTGCCCAAAGACCCAAGAAGACATGGATTATATGTCTAAAATTCCATATGCATTAGTAGTTGGAAGCTCAATGTATGCAATGGTCTGCACAAGGCATGATATTGCACATGTAGTGGGAGTTTTAAGCAGGTACATGAACAATCCAGGAAAAGAACATTGGATGGTAGTAAAATGGATTCTCAGATATTTGAGAGGTCCCACAAATAAAGCGCCCCCGAAGCTAAAAACAGATGTAAAATTTCCTTGTAAAAGTATAGTAACTTCTAGTCAATATGGGCCGTTCATTAGGCAAATGATCTGATGGTAGAAGTTATGTTTAGATTAGGATTTTTTCCCTAGAAGGAAACCCCTCATTTTTTATGAGGGCATTGTATTGCGGCTGTGTATTGTATGTGTATTCTCGAAGCGAGAAACAGAGAGGGAGACTGTGAGAGAGAATAGAGGATATTACAGCGAATCTGCTGTAGGTTTTGTCTCTTCTTTTTTCCTGGATAATAGAAAGGAAGGACTGGTTGTTCAAGGTGGACGTAGCCCAAACTAGGTGAACCACGTATATTTATGTCTCTCTAGTTTTATGTGTTTTGTGTGCTTTTATTTTCTACATATTTTATGTGTTGCATTGCTCTGTAATATTTAATTTTCTAACAACAACCTATGAATCCAGTGAGTGAAAATGAGAAACAAGAGGCAGAGACTTCCCAAAATAAGTCTATTGATACTAAAAATTTGGAGAAGGTTGCTACTGTGCCTAAACAGATTGCTAATCCTAATAGAAATTTAGAATAACCTAAGAATATTGTCAAAAAAAATCAAGCCTTCAATCTATCTAGAGATCTAGAAAAGATCAAAATTCATGTACCCCTACTTGAGCTAGCTAAGACACCAGGTTACAAGAAGGAAATTGCAGAATTTATTAATCTTTCTTAGTCTGATGATATTGATGATACTATGAATTTGCAAGAGGAAGAATTAGTGATCACTTTTTGTCCACATGTGGAGGAGGTAGATTCTTCTGTTCCCCCATTTTATATATCACTGCTTCTTCATGATTTTATTCTTCATATTTGTATGCTGGATTCGGGTGCGTCACATAATCTCATGCCATTATCTGTAATGAAAGAATTAAATTTACAAATTACTAAGCCCTATAGAGATCTATATTCATTTCATTCAAAAAGGGTAAAGTTTTTTGGGCTAATCAAGGACATGGTGGTATTCCTGGCCCAAATCCTAGACAAAAGTATCATGATGGATGTAATAATTGTAGATATTCTGGCCAGATTTGGTATGTTTTTTTCAAGATCTTGGGGAGTGAAGCTTGGAGTTGTTTTGAAATTGGACTTTACATATGTTATTATTCTTGTATTCAATTGGGAATAAATGAGGTTATAGAGAGAAACAAGATTTTTTAAAACTACCACAAAGAAAGATGCAAGAAATTCCCCTATCTATGGTCAAGAGAAGGAAGATCTTTCTAGTTTTATGCTTCATGAAGATGTAGAGTTTGCTCAAGACTCATAAAATCATCTCTCTTCAGGAATTGTACATAATGAGCTGGGTTCAACCAAAATTTGGAAGTGTTATTTTGAAGGTGCCTATTCAAAAGATGACACAAGAGCTAGATTTTTACTGATATCTCCAGAAGGTAATATTTTTCCTTTATCCTTTAAACTAGAATTTGAATCAAAAAAATAATGTAGCTGAGTATGAAGCATTAATTTTGAGTCTTCAAACTGCTAAAAAAATGGGAATTCATTGTATTTCCATTTTTGGTGATTCTGAGTTGATTATTAGATATATTAAAAATATTTGTAAAACCAAACACTGAGGCTGAGATCATACAGGAATAATGTATGGGACCTGATTGAGAATTATTTTGAAGCTTTGAATCTTCAATTCATTCCAAGAGAAGAAAACCGAATGGAAGATTCACTAGCAGTTGCAACCAGTAATTTCAAGCTACCTATTAATTTGAAATTGATGTATGAGATTGAGTTGAGGTATAAACCCTCAATCCCTGACAATGTTAAACACTAGCAGTTATTTGAAGATGATGAGAAAATAAAAAATTTCCTTACAATGATTGAAAACTTTGAAGACAGTAAAATATATAAATAAATAAAAAGTGAACAAACTAATCAGAATAAAGACTTGAAAAATATTAAGAAATCTATAGGTGATGAAAAGATAATCCAGTTGAAATACAATATATTTCCCAGAGGATTAGTTCCTCTTGAAAGAATGTTTGATTCAAATGATGTAGCACTTGATCAAAAGAAGGTATCTCAAGAGTGTGAAATGGAAGATTGTAATCTGGGAACTCAACAAGAGCCTAAGGTTTTCAAGTTATTCAAAGGAGCTCCTAAGAATTATAAAGAAAGGTACATTGATCTTTTCAAGAAATATATAGATGTATTTTCATAGTCCTATGAGGATTTTAAGACATGTGATTTGGATATTATTCAGCACAAAATACCATTTAAGGATGGGGTCAATCCTCACAAGAAGAAAATTAGGCAGATTAATCCATTGCTTCTTGCCACAATTGAAAAGGAAGTGAAGAAATTGCTCTAGGAAAAAATCATATTCCCACTTAGATATTCAAAATTGGGTTTCTAACATATTTCTCGTGAGGAAAAAGAATGGAGAGATAAGAATATTTTTTCCTCTCTCTTCCTAGATGGATCAATTGAAATAAGAATATTTGATTACTTTGGATCTATCATGCGCCGAGAGGGATCAAATCCATCTAACTTTGGATCTATCAGTGTAGGTGGTGATTTCTAATACAATTTGATTGCTTGCACTGAATTTTTTGATTTCAATTTAGATGTCGATTTATAATCATATTTGATTACTTGCACTAGATTAATTGGTTTCAATGTAGATGATTTCTAATCCTATTTGATTGTTTGCACTAAATGCATTGATTTCAGTGTAGATGGAGATTTCTAATCCTATTTGATTTATTTGAGTAAATGCATTGATTTTAGTGTAGATGTTGGTTTCTAGAGAGAGAGAGAGAGTGATAAGGAAGATGGAGAGAGAGGGAGAGAGGACAAAATGAGGAAAGAGAGATATTAATGGGGGAGAGGGAGAGAAGGGGAAGAAAGAGATATAGATGGAAGGTGAAGAGAGGGAAGAAGAGAGATATGGGGAGAGGGGGTGATTGAAAAAGAGATTGAAATATATGGAGTACGAGAGCGCGTGTGTTTAGGGGGGGTGAGATAGAGAGACAAAAAATAATAGATGGAGGGGGATATAGATATGGATGGATGGTGGAGAGAGGGAGGAATATTTCTCGCACTAGATGGATTGATATAAGTGGAGATGGTGATTTCTAATCCTATTTGATTATTTGCACTAGATGCATCAATTTTAGTGTAGATATTTATTTCTAATGATATTTTATTTCTTGCATTAGATGCATTGATTTCAGTGTAGGTGGTGATTTCTAATACATTTTGATTGCTTGCACTGAATGTGCTGATTTCAATTTATATGTCAATTTATAATTATATTTGATTACTTGCACTAGATGACTTAATTTCAATGTAGATGATTTCTAATCCTATTTGATTGTTTTCACTAAATGCATTGATTTCAGTGTAGATGGCGATTTCTAATCCTATTTGATTTCTTTGAGTAAATGCATTGATTTCAGTGTAGATGTTGGTTCCTAGAGAGAGAGAGAGAGAGAGGAAAAAAGGAGGAAAGAGAGATATTAGCGGGGGAGAGGGAGAGAAGGGGAAGAGAGGGAAGAAGAGAAAGATGGGGAGAGAGGGTGATCGACAAAGAGAATGATATATATGGAGTGCGAGAGCGTGTGTGTTTAGGAGGGTGAGATAGAGACAAAAGAAAAAAAATATGGATGGGGATATAGATATGGATGGAGGGTGGAGAGAGCGAAGAATATTTTTTGCACCAGATGGATCGATTTAAGTGGAGCTGGTGATTTATAATCCTATTTGATTATTTTCACCAGATGCATCGATTTTAGTGTAGATATTTATTTCTAATGATATATGATTACCTGTACTAGATGCATTGATTTCAGTGTAGGTGTTGATTCCTAATACTATTTGATTGCTTGCACTGGATGCGTTGATTTCAATTTAGACGTCGATTTATAATTATATTTGATTGCTTGCACTAGATGCATTGATTTCATTGTAGATTATTCCTAATACTATTTGATTGTTTGCGCTAAATGAATTTATTTCAGTGTAGATGGCGATTTCTAATCCTATTTGATTACTTTTAGTAAATGCATTGATTTCAGTGTAGATGTTGGTTTCTAATCTTATTTGATTGATTGTATTAAATTTATTAACAATGTAGATTGATTTTTGTGTTATAGTAATTTAAGCTATTAATATTAGAGAGCAAGAGAGACAAGGTATCATGTTTATTACAATAGATCAAGCTAAAGATTTAAATGGTTTACGATTTAAATTTTCTTTTTCATATAATCGATATGAAAAGATAACAAAAATAACAAGGGAGGAAATAAGAATCGTAAAAGAGAATAGTTTGAGATTGATTGTAACATGAGTACGTTCTTATTATTCACATTTTCTATCTTTCAACACTATTATTGTCACTTTGCATTTAAAAAAAATATTTCATCATTTTTCATCATTATAGTTATTAACAATAATTATCATCTGAACGAACTGAGGTAACTAATAAAATTTAAAATTAGAATGACCAAGTCAATCTCATAAATATTACCCAAATCCAGAGCCATTACATATATACCCAACATATATACCCAAATCCCTCATGTTGTGAACCCTTTGGTGACCTTCCAAGTTTTATCTGTGAAATTTGTCACACAACCTTCACTGCCTAACTTCCCTATTGAAATCAGATTTTTCTTCAGATCTGGAACATGCCTTACCTCCTTTAGTAGTCACTGGTTTCCATTCTGTTGTTTTACAAGAACTTTACCGATTCCAACAATTTTACAGGTTTTATCATCACCTAAACGAACTTGTCCAAAATATCCTTGAACATAGTCATGAAAATATTTCTTATCAGGTGTGGCATGGAATGAAGCCCCTGAATCTACAACCCAAGAATCAGTAACATTTTCGGAAGAAAGAATCAAAGCATCTTGTAACACATCACCTGTCACATTTGCTTCATGATTGTTTTCTTGCTGTGTGTCTCCTTCTTTTCCCTTCCGAGATCTACAGTCTTTCTTTAGGTGTCCTTTCTTTACCGGAATTCCGGCCACATATACGATACGGACTTAGATGCCTTTCCTTGATTCTTGCGATATTCCAAGCTCTTTCTGTTTCCATTATTCTTCTGAACTCTGCTCAAAGCATTGTGAATATCACCAAGGATGTAAAGTAGCATTTCTGCTAAGGATATACCAACAACATCATCAAACTTTAAAGTACTAGATCTAGAGACAGAGTTACTAATGGCCATATCTAAACCATTCCATCTTTCTGGTAATGAGCACAAGAATAACAGAGCTCTAACTTCATCATCAAAGTTTACCCCTATAGAACTTAACTGACTGGTAATTGTATTAAATTCATTTAAATGGTCTACAACAGATCCACCTTTCGACATCTTCATATTAAAAAGTCGTTTCATAAGAAATACCTTGTTTGAGGCCAAGGGTTTTTAATATAGTTTCACCAACGTCTGCATCAAACCCTCTGTTGTTGTTTCCTTCGAAATATTGAAGGCGACTGACACCGCAAGACAAAACCGTATTGTTCTATCGAGAATGTTGCATTGCGTGTCTATCATACCCGCCAGATTCTTTGTTTTTCCACTCAATGGTAGGTATATATCTTTCTGATACAAATAATCTTCAATCTGCATCTTCCACAGTGGGAAGTTTTGGTCGTTAAATTTCTCGACCCTAAACTTACCATCGTCTGCCATTGCTCCCACTCGAACCAAGAACCCTTCTTTCCTGCGAGTTTATCAGCAAAATATACCTTCGGCTCTGATACCAGTTGTTAGAAAATTAAATCTTAAAGAGAAATGCAACACATAAAATATGCGGAAAATAAAAGCACACAAAACACATAAAACTAGAGATATACAAATATACGTGGTTCAGAAAGTTTGGGCTACGTCCACCTCGAACAGCCAGTCCTTCCTTTCTATTATCCACTAAAAATGAAGAGACAAAACCTACAGCAGATCCACTGTAATATCCTCTATTCTCTCTCACATTCTCCCTCTCTGTTTCTCGCTCTGAGAATACACATACAATACATAGCCGCAATACAATGCCCTCATAAAAAATGAGGGGTTGCCTTCTAGGGAAAAAAACCCTAATCTAAACATAAATTCTAGCATCAGATCATTTTCCTAATGAACGGCCCAGATTGACTAGAAATTACTATACTTTTACAAGGCAATAGTAAAAGTAGCGATTACTATACTTATACCATCAGATCATTTGCCCCCCCCCCTGGACCCCCCACAACAACGATTAATTACGGGCGGCGTTGCCGCCGCTTTTAAGGTACAAAGTAAACAAGATAATCAGGCTCCACACCCAACAGTTGTTTCCCCTTATCTAAAAGTTTTACTAAGTTCTTTGGTTGTGGAGTCGCGATTGTAGAAGGGATTGACTATGGCTCTTTCTTTTCATCATCTTCAGTCCTTTATCTCTTCCTTGATCTTAAATCATACTTCTTTTGAAGCTCTTCTTGCATAAAATATGTGATTTTCTTACAATATTCATCCATCTCTTCTTGGTAAAATGACACCTCAGTTTCAGTGCATTATTCTTCATGTTCTTCTTCTTCCTCGTCATCTTCCATATAAACAACAGATATCTGATCTTCAACTTATTTTTGATCATCTTTAGCAAACTGTGAAGCTGCTGCCTCTATATACAATAGTGCCTGAACTTGGTCCTGATCTCTTCTCTCCCTCTGCAAAATTTGCAGGGGTTGCTTTCTAAATTAAGGATAGAAAAATCCTCTATTTTTTTGTGCAAGATTCTTACTATCTAGTTCCATATTCATTTTTTTATTTGACAATTTATTTATAACCTTTGTCATGTCATCAATCCTATGATCCTATGATGATTCCTCTTTAGCCTTACCTTTCTCTTGAACTGATTACTTTTCTTATGTCTTCCCAATAGTAGACATATTTGCTTCAATCTCCAAAGCATCAGTTTGGATTTGTTCAAGAGTAGAAGATCTCCTATCTGTTAAAGTGAAAGTAAAATTTGACTCAAAAGATCCAGAAAAAACAACCCTTGCTCCAAGAGGAGGAGGTTTTATTTCTGTGGGTAAACTACTATAAATTTTATTGACTATTTTAATAAGTGCATGCATGCCTTCATTAGGTTTTTCTTGATTACATTAAACTCAGTTAATGAATAACCATGATCTGTTTTTTCACCCCATCTTTGGGTGAACTGTGTTTCTAATTCCTCCCAATTATTAATTAAGGAATTAGGTAAACGTTTGAAGCATTTTCCTCCCTCTCAATTCAGAGACTGTACAAAAAGTCTCATTACTGCATCAAGATGCTCTACATTTAGATTCTCAGCAAAAGTGCAAAAAAATGGCAAGTGTTGTTCTACAGTCACCTCATATTCACCAGTAAAATGAGGAAGTAGCTTGAGGCACTCTTAGAGCATGGAATTCATAGGTTTTGGAAGATTTAACGGTGCATACTTGTTCATCATGAAAGCAGGGGTTGCCATGTTATGCCTTGTTTAACCGCTCCTTGAACAGGGGGGGATTGTGAACCGGTTGAGGATGTGGATGAATGGGGAGAAAAAATTGATATAGGAAGGGGTTGATGAACAATAGCAATTGAACCAACAACTGTGTTTGGTTTATTTTCTATAAATGTGAATGAAAAAGACTCAGAAGATTGTTCTTCTCACCTTGGTTCTTGAAAATGAATTGGTGGGGAAAGGATTCTTGTTCTGAGAAAATGAGCTTCTGGGAAATATCCTTGGATGAGGGGTTATGTGAACCATTTCCATGTTCAAGCAGTGTAGCATCAGGTGTAGAAAACTTCTTTGGCTTCTGAGCTTTTCTAGAAACCAATTTCTCAGGATCTGACATAATTGGTTCTTTCTGTTGCGAGGTGTCTAACCTCGTATGTGGCCTTTTATATGTCATAATTATGAAATAAAAACATAGGTTGATATTTTCTCCTCTCTAAACAACCAGAGGAAATATGAATAAAAACCCAGGGAATAAACTTCATTTCTTCATCCCCGACAATAGTGCTAAAAAATGTTGTATCTTAAGAAACAATCACTTGGCTACGGTAAGGAATCAGTGCTCAAGAAATTTATATATATATATATATATATATGTCTCACAAAAATATTAAGTCAAATGGTCTTTTCTTTATCACCTTCAGAGATTTTTTATTTAACCCTAAAAAATCAAATGCAATGAATGCCTCACATTGGCATTATCTCCTAATATAAAATGGAATGATCAGAAGAACATGAAGAAAGGAAGCCCAAACTGATATCGTGATAAATAGAATTTATCAGTTTGAACTTTAGAATTTTTTTACGACAAGGAATAGTTAAAATGAAGGAGCACGCATTAAGGATTTTAACTCTTATTCACATATGTAAAAATAGACCTGCAACTTCATTATTTCATTTTATTCATTGAAAGAAAGTATAGAATGGAAACTAGAAAACATATCAATCTCAAACATATGCAATAACCTTGATCTTCATTCCTTAAAAATTTAAAAATTAAGTACAAAATTTACACTGTGAAGGTCCAAAACTTGAAACATTTTTCTCTCAAATGTTTTCCTTAAATACAAAGTAAAGCAGTTTGTAACTGTTGAAACTACTCCTAACTCCTCAAACTACTTGAAAAATCATAAAATACCTATCACATGTCATCAATATATCTTATTACAACTACAATTCTCTTAAAAGAGATAAAATAAAACTTAAATCACTAATCTATTTGTTGAATATGAATTGGTCCTGCTGCTGCTATATTCTCTTGATTTGTTGATTTATCTTTCTTTGTAGTTGAAGGATCCTTTGGTAGATCTGTCATCCAAGCTCTGCATTACTTTCACCCCTCGATTTTTGTTTTAGGTGAATTAATTATCTTGTGATATTCCAATCTAAAGGAATTAATTATGTTGAATGATGATCTCTCTATAAACAAGGTCTTCACCAACCATAAAATATGAAAGAGTCTCTTAAGTAAATTAATCAATGTTGCTCCTTTTAGAATCTGAGTCCTTTCATGAGTGTTGTCCACCTTGCTCTTTTCCAACACTAATAGTGTTTCATAGGAATCTCGTGATAAAATACTTCCTCCAAGGACCAATCATGATGGAAAACCTACCCTAGCTCTTTTGTCAAATAAATTGTTGAACTTGCTTACTGCTTCCTTAATCTCTATCAAATTTTTATTTGTAGTCTTCTTGTAATCATTTTTAACAATTAATTTGTTAATATCTACAGAATATGAAATCGTATCTTTAATCTAATTCTCCTCCAACTCTTGGTAAATTTTGGATTTAATGAAATCAACAAATTTCTTTGCCCATATGGCCCTGTTAACTGTGTTCTGTTTGTCTGCCATAAACTCCTCCCAAAAATCTCTGATAGTACTTCTTTCTTCTGATACAATAGTCAAAAAACCCCAAATTTCTTTCATCTCTTTAGTAATATCATTCCAAATAATATCCTTAGCCTGTATCAGAGATATGTTTCCCTTCAAATTTTCCTTTAAAATTTTAATTTCAACATCAGTTGTTTGGCAATCTTTCCTGTACTTATTGATTTCCCCATATTTGGCTTGCATTATCTTTGTTATTGTCTCTAGATCATTCTATGTCCTCTTGAGATATCTCTCTACCATCTTTAGTTCAGTATTCAATTGAGCTATATGTGACGTTGGATCCTTGTCGCTAGATGGAAAAATAACAGTGAAGGTATAAGAATCAATATGATTCCGTAGTGATAACACATTTTCCTTCAAATTTGTAATTTCTCCTTTTTGTAAAATTTTCGAAGGAAGGTTCTCTTTTTCATTTTCCACTTCTTCTACTTATACTGCCATACAATGCTCCCTTGTGGGAAACTTCAATATTTTCTTCAACACAGAGATTTCTGATTTTGCACTCTGTAACAACTTCTGCACAGCGGACCTATCATTTGGATCTAATCCAATCTTTACAATTATCTTCTTAAGTTTTTCATTTTGTGTATTAAAAGCCCTAGAGTTAGATTTTTCCAATTTCAGTTGCTTGATGACCTTCCCCAACATGTTCTCAGCTTTAAGAGCCATTGCATTAGTTTTGGTCAAATCATTTACTATCAGTTGACCTGTTTTCATATCTAAATTCACTTTATCAAGTAGGGGAATATTTCTTACATCAACAGTTAGATTTACAGTATTGAAATTATTGGATGACCCTATAGTCATATCAGAGGGATGAGAAAGAGAAATCTTAAATTGATCCTTTTCAAGATCCATGGCAGTGAGTAACCTTGCTTGATCTGGAGTTATTTGATAATCAGCCTGTGCCTCCATGCTAGCCTTCATCTTCTCATTTCTTTCAGCAACGTGAGAAAATACTTGTTTAATCAAGGGTACTTGCTCCTGATCATCTTCATGTCTTCTTGATGAGGCTGGAATATTTTTATCATCTCCTAATTGTAGTGTGAAACCAGGTTGAGCACCTGCTAAGTCTTCACTGATATTTTTTCTATTTTCAGTTCTCGGATCTTCATATTCTGAATCAATCAATTCTTCTTTACCTCTCTTGTTATATTTCTCATATATGACATGGTTTTGAATATTTGAGGCAACAGAACCTACAAAACATTTATTTTCTAGCTTCTCTATGTTAGTTCTGGTTTCATGAATAAATGCTAAATATCCATTTTCAATTCTCCTATTATAAATCACTTTATGGGGGTCATAAGCCAATTTATTTCCTAACAGTAAATGAATTCCATCTAGCATCACAGTGACTTCATCAGCTACCTGTCCCATATTGAGTATAAATGGACCCATAGACATGGGTAGCTTAAACATATGACCCTTCTTCATAGGCACAAAATGTACTTGGTCAACATTGAAACTCAGCGTAATGAACTCCAAATAAAATAATCTCATTGGCACAAATACAGGAAGTCTATATAGTTCTTCCCCAACCCCATAAATTCTAATTTTCGTATAGTCTTAAAAAACGTACCAATCACCAAAACTTAAAATTAGTTCTCTGCTACAAGAACTCTTGAGCCTTTGGCAAGAAGCATGATGGAGAAACCCCATTCATAATTTTATATGCAGTAGACATAACATGGTTTACAAAATCAAATAAACCCTCCTCATTCTGTTCTTTTCTTACTATATCAGTCCAAAACACTACTAACTGCCTCCTTTTATTTATATCCATGATATTTAATCGCAGATGCTAGAATTATTCTACATTTTGATACAAAAAGAGATAAATAATAAGAGAGGGGAACCTGAATGACCCAGTCAGTGATAAGCTCATGAGCTGAGTATTGAAAACTTCTTACCAATATGAAGGAATATCCAACACTACCCCTGGCTTCATCATCAAAGCAAACATTCCTAAAACTGATTTTTCAATTATGTTGTCATCTTATTTTCAAAATATCTTTGAAATGCACCTCAGCACTGGTCGGACTTCTGGGTCGAAAATTTCCATGGATAATTCTTTGCTGTCACGTACAAACTACTTCATATCTAGCTTCGGAAAAAAGAGAAATTTATTGAATTCTTGACCTGCAAGATTATCGTAATGTGCTATCAACGAATCATCAGTAAATTAGACATAGGATTCTGATTCGGGGTAACAGAGGGCTTGGCGAATTAATAGGGTTGAAACTTGCACGACATTCTCTCCTTGAAAATTCATTACAAAACACTTGCCAGGGTACATGAAAGACACTTGCCAATATATAAACTCAGGAAAAATATGTGTTTTTGGAATGCATGCAGACACTACACCTATTTTGGCCATGGTAGAGAAAATTGGAGAGGTTTTGTTATTCATATAGACCTTTTGATAAAACTGGAGATGATCTAAAGAAAAAATAGTATCTCGAATATCCCTCTAAGTGTCCATGAGAGGAATATGACTGGATGGACCTAAAAGAGACAAATGCTTGGCCATAATTCTGATTGGGGTTGTGAACACTAAGAAGTTGGCGAACAACAATGAAAGGCAAAGACACAGAAAATTTGATGAGCACAAGCGAATAACAATGACCTTGTGAAATAAGAACCAATTTTAAATATGTGGCATGGATTTTTGAATTAAATGTTAAGCTGATGCGCCGAAATACCATTAACAGTACCATGACGTGGCTTTTAGTTGTTAGAAACCAGTTTCTTAAGTCATTGCGGGAGCCTCGAAGGTGCGAAGAACTTATCAGGGTTATGCCCTCGTAGTTAATCATGTCCGTAGGTCTTGATCGGCCTCACAGTCAACTGGGTCAACTGTGGAGGCACCCTCCTTGTTAACTGGCACACATAATGTGCCTGTGGGTTGCCACTTTTATTGCTTTCGCCAGACGAATCATCAGATCCCGTTCATCAACTTGCCCATTAATTAACTGAGCATTAGGACCCTCTTTCATGAAAAGTTTAAAGTATTAGACTTTAAACTTATACACAAAAAGTATTACATCTTTTATGCTAAAGCATGAGAAACTTTGTACTTTAACATACATTTTCATAGTTTTCTATTTTTTGTATTTTTGAAAAATTTAAAATAAATGATATTGCAAATGAGCCACAACAAGAACTATCATTGATTTTTGTGGTTTCCATTTCAGGTGAGTCCCGATAAGTGAAGTTCAGTAGATATTTATAAGGAAACTAAAGGAAAAAAAAAACTTGTAGTTCAGTAGATATTTATAAGGAAACTAAAGGAAAAAAAAAACTTGTAGCTCAACAACAACCTGTTTCTCCTCCATCTAAAAGCACTGGAATACCTGGAATATTTTTCGACACAAAATGTATTGTTACACATTAGAATTTGAGTTTGATCCTAGGTAAAGGCAAATAATAATATTGTTATTGTTTTGTTGTTTTTCTGTGTTTGTATTTTTTAGTCAATAATTTGTAAACAAAAGGATGGGATAGTGAGCAAAAATAAGTTTTGTTATTGTTTTGTGAAGTGTAAGGTTTTGCATTAATTAGAATTGTGTTTTTAAGTTGGAGGTGAAATTAGCTGATTAATGATGTAAATGGATGTTAAATTAACTATTAAATTAAACATTCACAATAGTTAATAAGTTAATGTGTTGTTGGATTTATAAATTCAGCTGCCTAAATGTTGAAAGAAACTAGAAGGATTGACTTTCCAAATTCTTGAGAGAAAAGGAAAAGTCTCCACCACTTAGAATACCTTCTGTTAAATATAAATCATGTCCGTGTCATGTACTTAGCTTCATGTACTTAGGATATATGTACTTAGAACCAAATGCATAGGACAATTCATTATATCGATGAATATTCAAAATTCATCAAACAATCCTCACAATATCATTGTTCAATTGCTTCACAATATGAGGGATTTGGGTCCATATGTAACAGTTCTTTAGCTTAATAACAAATTAATCAATTGTAACCATTAAAAAAACACCTATGAGAATGAGAAAGATTCACAATGTTAATGCTACTTTAGGATTGCAAGCTTGAACCAAAATAATTGCAACTACTGAAAGTTCAATGGCCCACTGAAATTACCAGGTTCTAAAAATGTCATTGCTATATTTACATCAAAAGGCACCTAACTTAATAAAGTAAAATTTATCACATGGATTTTTTTGCACATTAAAAAAAATATATTAATGCTAAACTTGTTCAGTTATATACAAGCTTAACTACACCCGAAATAATTTTTCATAAATACATAATTCTGAAAATCCACTTAAAATCTCAGAAGCATAAAGCCACACAACAATAACTACACTTATTTTCCTGATCACAGAAAGCTACAAAGTATGCAGCCAGCCATAAACATTGTCACCACTTATATTACCTCTTAAAAACCAACCTCTCATATATATATATATAGTAATAAGTAAGAATGAAGGAAAAAAAAAACAAACAACCTCATCATGTGAAAAATATCAACCTGAAAAGACACCTAACTTCATAATACCCAAAATCATAAGTCCTTGTAATGTAAAAATTGCTATGACATGAAAAATTTGCACATTAAAAAAAACATTTGAATACTAAACTTGTTCAGTGATATATGAACTTAACTACACCAGAATTAATCATTTTCTAGGAATACAGAATTCTGAAAATCCACTTAAATTCTCAAAAGCATATAGCATTTCTAAGACAACAGTACCGATGCCTTTTAACAAAACTTAATTCCTGATCACAGGGAGCTAGAAATCCGTGTAAACACTCAAAAATACTAAGGTTAAAGCCCTGTAACAAGATTTCGCTTTGGTTTAATTTCCCTACGCTGTGAGGGCGGCACCTCCCACATTTCGTATTTCTGGTAAAACCACAAGAAAACAACGTTTAAAGCCCTGCAACAAAAATAGTAGCAAAAAGGTTTCGACAAACAAAGTACTTAGTAAAGAAATACAAACAAACGTACTTCACTATAATTCCTACAACGAACGAACCGTTTTCACCGGCATAATTTTATGTGACATCAGGCCGGAGATGTGACGGTTTAACGTCAAACAAGGGAAGTGGAGGCATTAGGGCCACTAGCAGCTCCGTCACTTTCCACAAGATTTCGTTTTCGCTTATTTTCCCTACGCCGTGAGGGCGGCACCTCCCACACATTGTATTTCTGGTCGTAACGTACAGCTTCCGGGTACAGTCTGACGGCTTCGGCCATTCCCTTATCTTCTTCGAGCATCCGTTCGATCTCATTCCCCACATCTTTCACTGTCTTCACGAAAAGCTCTACGCAGGCATTCACGAATTCTTTCATATCTTCGTTTTCGGCGGTGTCGGGGAGCGGAGAGTTGTTAAGGTTATTGTAAAGGTGAATGAGGTAATTGTGGAATTTGAAGGGAGGCTTCGAGCTTGAGAGCCTCTTACCATTTTGGGGGCGGGGTAGTGTAGACACCTTTATCTCAAAGACGCGAGCAGCAACAGAAGCAGCGACTGCAGCCTCCACATCGGTGTCGTATTCACTGGACGTGAAGAGCTTTCCGTTGAGTACGCGGGGTCTCATCACCTGCGCATACCACTTCTTCCCTTCAGCGAATTTACGACGCACCATGGTGAAACGAGACCGGCTCTGCCCTTTTACATACTCGCTGATCTGGTTCTCATCCAATCCTTCCACGTCCACCTCCATTTCTTGATCCTCCTCTACAACTAGTTTCTCATTTTCGAGCCTTTCACTCTGATTCCTTGGTCCTCCCATTTCTAATATCTCCTGATCCTCTCTATCGCTTCGATTCTTAAGGTAAGTAGATCCTCGCATTGCTAATAATCTCTCATCCTCTCGCAGATTTTCACTCGCAGATTTTCACTGTGGACTGGTGATCCATCGCTCAATCCTGATAACTTGTTATCTTCTCTCTGGCCATGATTTCGAACCCCGCAACTGCTTCTTGGTCCTGCCATTTTTTATTTGAGTTTCACCCTTCTTTGCTGATTGATCGCGAACAAGTATGTACTCAAACCCAGCTTCTATATGTAATCGAACCCTCCGAAAATATCACAGTGAATTGGATTTTGTTATATATTGCTGGTATCACAGTGAATTGGATTTTGTTATATATTGCTGGTTGGACCGAGAGGCGCATCTACAGCCCAGTATGACCCCGATGTCAGGTAGGTCACCAATGTCGGCTGAAATTTTAAATTAAAATAAAAATAAAAAATAAGTGTGGGCTTAAGTTTTAAATTTAAAAAAAATAGAACGTATATCAATTTCTAATACAATTATGTATTATTTATATAATTTGAATGGATTGTAAATTATATACATGAATTTGAATGGATCATAAATTTACTTTTAGCAAAAAAAAATACCACATTGAATTTCCAAATTAAGTAAAATTTTAAACATCTTTACTCTTTACTAAAGTCAATACCATTTTCTAAATCAAAAGAAAAGAGTTAATTCAATACAAACAATCAAAATACAAAATCTTTTAACATTTCTTTTAATTAAATATTTGTAAAATGAATTTATACTTACTCTAGAGTTATGGTAAATAAATAAAAAAATATATAAACTAGATGTATGGTAAATAAATAAAAATGATTTTTATATTTATTCCATAAACCTTTTTATATTTAAAAAAACTTTAAAAATAAGTTTTATTTAGATGAAGCCTATGGGACGAATACCTTGGGACAAATTAATATTGATACCATGGGCCAAATACCATGGGTAAATAAATAAATATAAAAGAGGTATAAACAAGTATGATAAATAAATAAATAAATAAAAAATAGATATAAAGAGGTATGGTAAATAAATAAATATAAAAGAGGCATCAAGAGGTAACGTAAATAAATAACAATATATCAAATAGGATTATAAATAAAAATATAATTATATAACAAGCCTATGGGCCAAATACCATAGTAAAGAAAAGGGGTATGGTAAATAGTTAAAAATATAAATAAACTAGGGGTATGGTAAGTAAATAAAACCTCTTTTCATATTTACTCCATAATCTGTGTTATATTTACGAATATTTATGTTCATTAGTTTACATAACTAAGAAGAAATAGAGAGAGAGAGTGATAAGGGAGAGATGGAGAGAGAATGTTTATGTTTAGGGGTGAGATAAAGAGACAAAGTAAAATGTATGGAAAGAAGGGGGGGAGAGAAGAAGTGAGAAGGAGAGGGGAAGGGATATAGTAATGTAGTTGGAGAGAGAGAGGGGTGGAAAAAGAGAGAGAAAGAAAGGGATGGGGGAAGAGAGAAGATTAGAGAGAGAGAGAGATATGGGAGAAGAGAGAGGATTGGAGGGAAAAGAGAGAGAGAGAGAGAGGTGGGAGAGAAAGGGAGAGAGAGGAGGAGAGTGATGGGGGAACAGAGAGTATTGGAGAGAGAGAGAGAGAGAGAGAGAGATCAGGGAAGAGAGAGGGATTTAGGGGAGAGAGAGAGAGAGGAAGGGCGAGAGAGAGGAAGAGAGAGGTATCGATAAGAGAGATGGAGTTGGAGGGGGAGAGATGTAGGAAATAAGAAATATAAAGAGTGAGAAGTGGAGAAGGAGTCACAAGGGAGAGACAGAGATGGAGATAAGGGGGGAGAAGGAGATATAAGGAGAGAGGGAGGGATATAGTAACATAGTTGGTGGGTGAAGAGAGAGAGAGAGGGAGAGAGAGATGGGAGAGAAAGGGAAAGCGAGGAAGGAAGAGAGAGGATGTGAGAGAGTGGAGAGAGGGAGGGAAAGAGAGATGGACTTGAAGGGGGAGGGGGAGAGAGGTAAGAAGAAAGAAATAGAGAGAAAAAGGTGAAGAAAGAGAGAGTGAGTGAGTGATAAGGAAGATGGAGAGAGAGGGAGAGAGGGGGAAGATAGAGATATAGATGGAAGGTGAAGAAAGGGAAGAAGATAGAGATGGGGAGAGGAGGGGATTGACAAAGTGATTGATATATATGGATTGCGAGAGTGTGTGTTTAGGGGGGTGAGATCAGGGAAGAGAGAGGGATTTAGGGGAGAGAGAGAGAGAGGACTTGAGAGAGAGGAGGAGAGAGGGATCGATAAGAGAGATGGAGTTGGAGGGGGAGAGATGTAGGAAATAATAAATATAAAGAGTGAGAAGTGGAGAGAGAGAGGGAGTGACAAGGGTGAGACAGAGAGAGAGTGTGTATGTCTGGGGCTAAGATAAATATGGAGAGAGAGGGAGAGAGGGGGAAGATAGAGATATAGATGGAAGGTGAAGAAAGGGAAGAAGAGAGAGATGGGGAGAGGAGGGGATTAACAAAGAGATTGATATATATGGATTGCGACAGTGTGTGTGTTTAGGGGGGTGAGATAGAGAGACAGAAAGAAGAGATGGAGGGGGATATAGATATGGATGGAGGGTGGCGAGAGGGAAGAATATTTCTCACACTAGATGGATTGAGATAAGTGGAGATGGTGTTTTATAATCCTATTTGATTATTTTCACTATATGCATCGATTTTAGTGTAGGAAATTATTTCTAATGATATTTGATTACTTGCATTAGATGCATTGATTTCAGTGTAGGTGGTGATTTCTAATATAATTTGACTGCTTGCACTGAATTTGTTGATTTCAATTTAGATGTCGATATATAATTATATTTGATTACTTGCACTAGATGAATTGGTTACAATGTAGATGATTTCTAATCCTATTTGATTGTTTGCACTAAATGCATTGATTTTAGTGTAGATGGAGATTTCTAATCATATTTGATTTATTTGAGTAAATGCATTGATTTCAGTGTAGATGTTGGTTTCTAGACAGAGAGAGAGAGAGAGTGATAAGGAAGATGGAGAGAGAGGGAGAGAGGAAAAAAGGAGGAAAGAGATATATTAATGGGGGAGAGGGAGAGAAGGGGAAGATAGAGATATAGATGGAAGGTAAAGAGAGGGAAGAAGAGAGAGATGGGGAGAGGGGGTGATTGAAAAAGAGATTGAAATATATGGAGTACGAGAGCGCGTGTGTTTAGGGGGGGGTGAGATAGACAGACAAAAAATAATAGATGGAGGGGGATATAGATATGGATGGATGGTGGAGAGAGGGAGGAATATTTCTCGCACTAGATGGATTGATATAAGTGGAGATGGTGATTTCTAATCCTATTTGATTATTTGCACTAGATGCATCAATTTTAGTGTAGATATTTATTTCTAATGATATTTTATTACTTGCACTAGATACATTCATTTCAGTGTAGGTGGTGATTTCTAATACAATTTGATTGCTTGCACTAAATGTGTTGATTTCAATTTATATGTCGATTTATAATTATATTTGATTACTTGCACTAGATGACTTAATTTTAATGTAGATGATTTCTAATCCTATTTGATTGTTTGCACTAAATGCATTGATTTCAGTGTAGATCACGATTTCTAATCCTATTTGATTTCTTTGAGTAAATGCATTGATTTCAGTGTAGATGTTGGTTCCTAGAGAGAGAGAGAGAGAGAGGAAAAAAGGAGGAAAGAGAGATATTAGCGGGGAAGAGGGAGAGAAGGGGAAGAGAGGGAAGAAGAGAGAGATGGGGAGAGAGGGTGATCGACAAAGAGAATGATATATATGGAGTGCGAGAGCGTGTGTGTTTAGAGGGGTGAGATAGAGACAAAAAAAAAAAAGAGATGGATGGGGATATAGATATGGATGGAGGGTGGAGAGAGGGAAGAATATTTTTTACACCAGATGGATCGATTTAGGTGGAGATGGTGATTTATAATCCTATTTGATTATTTTCACTAGATTCATCGATTTTAGTGTAGATATTTATTTCTAATGATATATGATTACCTGTACTAGATGCATTTATTTCAGTGTAGGTGTTGATTCCTAATACTATTTGATTAGGAATCAAATAGTATTATCCAGTAAAAATGAAGAGACAAAACCTACAGCAGATCCACTGTAATATCCTCTATTCTCTCTCACAGTCTCCCTCTCTGTTTCTTGCTCCGAGAATACACATACAATACATAGCCGCAATACAATTCCCTCATAAAAAATGAGGGGTTGCCTTCTAGGGAAAAAAACCCTAATCTAAACATAAATTCTACCATCAGATCATTTTCCTAATGAACGGCCCAGATTGACTAGAAATTACTATACTTTTACAAGGCAATAGTAAAAGTAGCGATTACTATACTTATACCATCAGATCATTTGCCCCTCGCCCCCCCTGGACCCCCCACAACAACGATTAATTACGGGCAGCGTTGCCACCACTTTTAAGTTACAGGGGTCAAAGACTGTCATACAAAGTAAACACGATAATCAGGCTCCACACCCAACAGTTGTTCCCCTTATCTGAAAGTTTTACTAAGTTCTTTGGTTGTGGAGTCGCGATTGTAGAAGGGATTGACTGTGGCTCTTTCTTTTCATCATCTTGAGTCCTTTATCTCTTCCTTGATCTTAAATCATACTTCTTTTGAAGCTCTTCTTGCATAAAATATGTGATTTTCTTACAATATTCATCCATCTCTTCTTGGTAAAATGACACCTCAGTTTCAGTGCATTATTCTTCATGTTCTTCTTCTTCCTCGTCATCTTCCATATAAACAACAAATATCTGATCTTCAACTTATTTTTGATCATCTTTAGCAAACTGTGAAGCTGCTGCATCTATATACAATAGTGCCTGAACTTGGTCCTGATCTCTTCTCTCCCTCTGCAAAATTTGCAGAGGGAGAGAAGAACTTATCGGGATTATTTCTTAAGTCATTGCGGGATCCTTGAAAGTGCGAAGAACTTATCGGGGTTATGCCCTCGTAGTTAATCGTGTCCGTAGATCTTGATCGGCCTCACAGTCAACTGGGTCAACTGTGGAGGCACCCTCCTTGTTAACTAGCACACATAATGTGCCTGTGGGTTGCCACTTTTATTGCTTGCCAGACGAATCATCAGATCCTGTTCATCAACTTTCCCATTAATTAACTGAGCATTAGGACCCTCTTTCATGAAAATTTTAAAGTATTAGACTTTAAACTTATACACAAAAAATATTACATCTTTTATGCTAAAGCATGAGAAACTTTGTACTTTAACATACATTTTCATAGTTTTCTATTTTTTGTATTTTTGAAAAATTTAAAATAAATGATATTGCAAATGAGCCACAACAAGAACTATCATTGATTTTTGTGGTTTCCATTGCAGGTGAGTCCCGATAAGTGAAGTTCAGTAGATATTTATAAGGAAACTAAAGGAAAAAAAAAAACTTGTAGCTCAACAACAACCTGTTTCTAATAGAGAAGAGAGAGGATTGGAGGGAAAAGAGAGAGAGAGAGGTGGGAGAGAAAGGGAGAGAGAGGAGGATGAGAGAGAGGAAGAGAGTGATGGGGGAAGAGAGAGTATTGGAGAGAGAGAGAGAGAGAGAGAGAGAGAGAGAGAGAGAGAGGGATTTAGGGGAGAGAGAGAGAGAGGACTTGAGAGAGAGGAGGAGAGAGGTATCGATAAGAGAGATGGAGTTGGAGGGGGAGAGATGTAGGAAATAAGAAATAGAAAGAGTGATAAGTGGAGAAGGAGTGACAAGGGAGAGACAGAGAGAGAGCGTGTATGTTTGGGGCTGAGATAAAGAGAGAAATAAGGAGAGATGGAGATAAGGGGGGAGAAAGAGATATAAGGAGAGAGGGAGGGATATAGTAACATAGTTGGTGGGTGAAGAGAGAGAGAGAGGGAGAGAGAGATGGGAGAGAAATGGAAAGAGAGGAAGGAAGAGAGAGGATGTGAGAGAGTGGAGAGAGGGAGGGAAAGAGAGATGGACTTGGAGGGGGAGGGGGAGAGAGGTAAGAAGAAAGAAATAGAGAGAAAAAGGTGAAGAGAGAGAGAGAGTGAGCGAGTGATAAGGAAGATGGAGAGAGAGGGAGAGATGGGGAAGATAGAGATATAGATGGAAGGTGAAGAAAGGGAAGAAGAGATAGATGGGGAGAGGAGGGGATTGACAAAGAGATTGATATATATGGATTGCGAGAGTGTGTGTTTAGGGGGGTGAGATAGACAGAGATGGAGAGACAGTGTGTATGTTTAGGGGTGATATAAAGAGACAAAGTAAGATGTATGGAAAGAAGAGGGTGGAGAGAAGAAAGTGAGAAGGAGAGAGGGAGGGATATAGTAATGTAGTTGGAGAGAGAGAGGGGTGGAAAGAGAGAGAGAAAGAAAGGGATGGGGAAGAGAGAGGATTAGAGAGAGAGAGAGATATGGGAGAAGAGACAGGATTGGAGGGAAAAGAGAGGGAGAGAGAGGTGGGAGAGAAAGGGAGACGGAGGAAGGATGAGAGAGAGGAGGAGAGTGATGGGGAAGAGAGAGTATTGGAGAGAGAGAGAGAGAGAGAGAGAGAGAGAGAGAGAGATCAGGGAAGAGAGAAGGATTTAGGGGAGAGAGAGAGAGAGGACTTGAGAGAGAGGAGGAGAGAGGGATCGATAAGAGAGATGGATTTGGAGGGGGAGAGATGTAGGAATAAGAAATATAAAGAGTGAGAAGAGGAGAGAGAGAGGGAGTGACAAGGGAGAGACAGAGAGAGAGCGTGTATGTTTGGGGCTAAGATAAAGATGGAGAGAGAGGGAGAGAGGGGGAAGATAGAGATATAGATGGAAGGTGAAGAAAGGGAAGAAGAGAGAGATGGGGAGAGGAGGGGATTAACAAAGAGATTGATATATATGGATTGCGAGAGTGTGTGTGTTTAGGGGTGTGAGATAGAGAGATAGAAAAGTAGAGATGGAGGGGGATATAGATATGGATGGAGTGTGGCGAGAGGGAAGAATATTTCTCACACTAGATGGATTGAGATAAGTGGAGATGGTGTTTTATAATCCTATTTGATTATTTGCACTATATGCATCGATTTTAGTGTAGAAAATTATTTCTAATGATATTTGATTACTTGGACTAGATGCATTGATTTCAGTGTAGGTGGTGATTTTTAATACAATTTGATTGCTTGCATTGAATTTGTTGATTTCAATTTAGATGTCAATTTATAATTATATTTGATTACTTGCACTAGATGAATTGGTTTCAATGTAGATGATTTCTAATCCTATTTGATTGTTTGCACGATATAATACGATTTCGAGTGTAGATGGAGAAGCTAAATCTATTTGATTTATTTGAGTAAATGCATTGATTTCGGTGTAGATGTTGGTTTCTAGAGAGGAGAGAGAGAGAGAGTGATAAGGAAGATGGAGAGAGAGGGAGAGAGAGGAAAAAAGAGGAGGAGAGAGATATTAATGGGCAAGAGGGAGAGAGGAAGATAGAGATATAGATGGAAAGGTAAAGGGGGAAGAAGAGAGAGATGGGGAGAGAGGGTGATTGAAAAAAGAGATTGAAATATATGTAGTACGAGAGCGCATGTGTTTAGGGGGGTGAGATAGAGATACAAAAAAGAATAGATGGAGGGGGATATATATATGGATGGAGGGTGGAGAGAGGGAGGAATATTTCTTGCACTATATGGATTTATATAAGTGGAGATGGTGATTTCTAATTATATTTGATTATTTGCACTAGATGCATCAATTTTAGTGTATATATTTATTTCTAATGATATTTGATTACTTGCACTAGATGCATTGATTTCAGTGTAGGTGGTGATTTCTAATACAATTTGATTGCCTGCACTAAATGTGTTGATTTCAATTTAGATGTCAATTTATAATTATATTTGATTACTTGCACTAGATGAAATGATTTCAATGTAGATGATTTATAATCCTATTTGATTGTTTGCACTAAATGCATTGATTTCAGTGTAAATGGTGATTTCTAATACTATTTGATTTCTTTGAGTAAATGCACTGATTTTCGTGTGGATGTTGGTTTCTAGAGAGAGAGAGAGAGAGGACAAAAGGAGGAAAGATAGATATTAGCGGGGGAGAGGGAGAGAAGGGGAAGAGAGGGAAGAAGAGAGATATGGGGAGAGAGGGTGATCGACAAAGAGAATGATATATATGGAGTGTGAGAGCATGTGTGTTTAGGGGGGTGAGATAGAGACAAAAAAAAAAAAGATGGATGGGGATATAGATATGGATGGAGGGTGGAGAGAGGGAAGAATATTTTTTGCACCAGATGGATTGATTTAAGTGGAGATGGTGATTTATAATCCTATTTGATTATTTGCACTAGATGCATCGATTTTAGTGTAGATATTTATTTCTAATGATATATGATTACCTGTACTAGATGCATTGATTTCAGTGTAGGTGTTGATTCCTAATACTATTTGATTGCTTGCATTGGATCTGTTGATTTCAAATATATAAACTAGATGTATGGTAAATAAATAATAATTATTTTGATATTTATTCCATAAACCTGTTTATATTTAAAAAAACTTTAAAAATAGATTTTATTTAGATGAAGCCTATGGGACGAATACCATGGGACAAATTAATATTGATACCATGGGCCAAATACCATGGGTAAATAAATAAATATAAAAGAGGTATAAACAAGTATGATAAATAAATAAATAAATAAAAAATAGATATAAAGAGGTAAGTAGAGAATAAGTGAGAAGGAGAGGGGAAGGGATATAGTAATGTAGTTGGAGAGAGAGAGGGGTGGAAAAAGAGAGAGAAAGAAAGGGATGGGGGAAGAGAGAAGATTAGAGAGAGAGAGAGATATGGGAGAAGAGAGAGGATTGGAGGGAAAAGAGAGAGAGAGAGAGGTGGGAGAGAAAGAGAGAAAGAGGAGGATGAGAGAGAGGAGGAGAGTGATGGGGGAAGAGAGAGTATTGGATAGAGAGAGAGAGAGAGAGAGAGAGAGATCAGGGAAGAGAGATGGATTTAGGGGAGAGAGAGAGAGAGGAAGGACGAGAGAGAGGAGGAGAGAGGTATCGATAAGAGAGATGGAGTTGGAGGGGGAGAGATGTAGGAAATAAGAAATATAAAGAGTGAGAAGTTGAGAAGGAGTGACAAGGGAGAGACAGAGAGAGAGCGTGTATGTTTGGGGCTGAGATAAAGAGAGAAATAAGGAGAGATGGAGATAAGGGGGGAGAATGAGATATAAGGAGAGAGGGAGGGATATAGTAACATAGTTGGTGGGTGAAGAGAGAGAGAGAGGGATAGAGAGATGGGAGAGAAAGGGAAAGAGAGGAAGGAAGAGAGAGGATGTGAGAGAGTGGAGAGAGGGAGGGAAAGAGAGATGGACTTGGAGGGGTAGGGGGAGAGAGGTAAGAAGAAAGAAATAGAGAGAGAAAGGTGAAGAGAGAGAGAGAGTGAGTGAGTGATAAGGAAGATGGAGAGAGAGGGAGAGAGGGGGAAGATAGAGATATAGATGGAAGGTGAAGAAAGGGAAGAAGAGAGAGATGGGGAGAGGAGGGGATTGACAAAGAGATTGATATATATGGATTGCGAGAGTGTGTGTTTAGGGGGGTGAGATAGACAGAGATGGAGAGACAGTGTGTATGTTTAGGGGTGATATAAAGAGACAAAGTAATATGTATGGAAAGAAGGGTGGAGAGAAGAAGTGAGAAGGAGAGGGGGAGGGATATAGTAATGTAGTTGGAGAGAGAGAGGGGTGGAAAGAGAGAGAGAAAGAAAGGGATGGGGGAAGAGAGAGGATTAGAGAGAGAGAGAGAGATATGGGAGAAGAGACATGATTGGAGGGAAAAGAGAGGGAGAGAGAGGTGGGAGAGAAAGGGAGACGGAGGAAGGATGAGAGAGAGGAGGAGAGTGATGGGGAAGAGAGAGTATTGGAGACAGAGAGAGAGAGAGAGAGAGAGAGAGAGAGAGAGAGAGATCAGGGAAGAGAGAGGGATTTAGGGGAGAGAGAGAGAGAGGACTTGAGAGAGAGGAGGAGAGAGGGATCGATAAGAGAGATGGAGTTTGAGGGGGAGAGATGTAGGAAATAAGAAATATAAAGAGTGAGAAGTGGAGAGAGAGAGGGAGTGACAAGGGAGAGACAGAGAGAGAGCGTGTATGTTTGGGGCTAAGATAAAGATGGAGAGAGAGGGAGAGAGGGGGAAGATAGAGATATAGATGGAAGGTGAAGAAAGGGAAGAAGAGAGAGATGGGTAGAGGAGGGGATTAACAAAGAGATTGATATATATGGATTGCGAGAGTGTGTGTGTTTAGGGGGGTGAGATAGAGAGACATAAAATAAGAGATGGAGGGGGGTATAGATATGGATGGAGGGTGGCAAGAGGGAAGAATATTTCTCACAGTAGATGGATTGAGATAAGTAGAGATGGTGTTTTATAATCCTATTTGATTATTTGCACTATATGCATCGATTTTAGTGTAGAAAATTATTTCTAATGATATTTTATTACTTGCACTAGATGCATTGATTTCAGTGTAGGTGGTGATTTCTAATACAATTTGATTGCTTGCACTGAATTTGTTGATTTCAATTTAGATGTCGATTTATAATTATATTTGATTACTTGCACTAGATGAATTAGTTTCAATGTAGATGATTTCTAATCCTATTTGATTGTTTGCACTAAATGCATTGATTTCAGTGTAGATGGAGATTTCTAAACCTATTTGATTTATTTGAGTAAATGCAATGATTTCAGTGTAGATGTTGGTTTCTAGAGAGAGAGAGAGAGAGAGAGTGATAACGAAGATGGAGAGAGAGGGAGAGAGGAAAAAAGGAGGAAAGAGAGATATTAATGGGGGAGAGGGAGAGAAGGGGAAGATAGAGATATAGATGGAAGGTGAAGAGAGGGAAGAAGAGAGAGATGGGGAGAGGGGGTGATTGAAAAATAGATTGATATATATGGAGTACGAGAGCACGTGTGTTTAGGGGGGTGAGATAGAGAGACAAAAAAGAATAGATGGAGGGGGATATAGATATGGATGGAGGGTGGAGAGAGGGAGGAATATTTCTCGTACTAGATGGATTGATATAAGTGGAGATGGTGATTTCTAATCCTATTTGATTATTTGCACTAGATGCATCAATTTTAGTGTAGATATTTATTTCTAATGATATTTTATTACTTGCACTAGATACATTGATTTCAGTGTAGGTGGTGATTTCTAATACAATTTGATTGCTTGCACTGAATGTGCTGATTTCAATTTATGTGTCGATTTATAATTATATTTGATTACTTGCACTAGATGACTTAATTTGAATGTAGATGATTTCTAATCCTATTTGATTGTTTGAACTAAATGCATTGATTTCAGTGTAGATGGCGATTTCTAATCCTATTTGATTTCTTTGAGTAAATGCATTGATTTCAGTGTAGATGTTGGTTCCTAGAGAGAGAGAGAGAGAGAGGAAAAAAAGGAGGAAAGAGAGATATTAGCGGGGGAGAGGGAGAGAAGGAGAAGAGAGGGAAGAAGAGAGAGATGGGGAGAGAGGGTGATCGACAAAGAGAATGATATATATGGAGTGTGAGAGCATGTGTGTTTAGAGGGGTGAGATAGAGACAAAAAAAAAAAAAAAGATGGATGGGGATCTAGATATGGATGGAGGGTGGAGAGAGGGAAGAATATTTTTTGCACCAGATGGATCGATTTAAGTGGAGATGGTGATTTATAATCCTATTTGATTATTTTCACTAGATGCATCGATTTTAGTGTGAATATTTATTTTTAATGATATATGATTACATGCTAGATGCATTTATTTCGATTAGCCAAATTGTTGATTCCTAATACTATTTGATTGCTTGCACTGGATGTGTTGATTTCAATTTAGACGTCGATTTATAATTATATTTGATTTCTTGCACTATATGCATTGACTTCATTGTAGATTATTCCTAATACTATTTGATTGTTTGCTCTAAATGAATTTATTTCAGTGTAGATGGCGATTTCTAATCCTATTTGATTACTTTTAGTAAATGCATTAATTTCAGTGTAGATGTTGGTTTCTAATCTTATTTGATTGATTGTATTAAAGTTTTTAACAATGTAGATTGATTTTTGTGTTATAGTAATTTAAGCTATTAATATTCAAGAGCAAGAGAGACAAGGTATCATGTTTACTACAACAGATCAAGCTAAAGATTTAAATGGTTTACAATTTAAATTTTCTTTTTCATATAATCTATATGAAAAGATAACAAAAATAACAAGGGAGGAAATAAGAATAGTAGAAGAAAATAGTTTTAGATTGATTGTAACATGAGTACATTCTTATTGTTCACATTTTCTATCTTTCAACACAATTATTGTCACTTTGCATTTAAAAAAAATATTTCATCATTTTTCATCATTATAGTTATTAACAATAATTATCATCTCAACGAACTGAGGTAACTAAGAAATTTTAAAATTAAAATGACCAAGTTAATCTCGGAGAAATATTACCCAAATCCGAGCCATTACATATATACCCAACATATATACCCAAATCCCTCATGTTGTGAACCCTTTGGTGACCTTCCAAGTTTTATGTGAAAGTTGTCACACAACCTTCACTGCCTAACTGCCCTGTTGAAATCAGATTTTTCTTCAGATCTGGAACATGCCTTACCTCCTTTAGTAGCCATTGGTTTCCATTCTGTTGTTTGACAAGAACTTTACCCATTCCAACAATTTTACGGGGTTTATCATCACCCAAACGAACTTGTCCAAAATCTCCTTGAACATAGTCATGAAAATATTTCTTATCAAGTGTGGCATGGAATAAAGCCCCTGAATCTACAACCTGAGAATTAGTAACATTTTCAAAAGAAAGAATCAAAGCATCTTGTAACACAACACCTATCACATTTGCTTCATGATTGTTTTCTTGCTGTGTGTCTCCTTCTTTTCCCTTCCAAGATCTACATTCTTTCTTTAGGTGTCCTTTCTTTCCACAATTCCAACACACTATCCCCGATCTGGACTTGGATCTACCTTTCCTTGATTTACTGCGATATCCCAAGCTCTTTCCTCTTTCCATTCTTCTTCCCCTAGACTCTGCACTCAAAGCATTACCTGATGTCTCACCGGAGCTTTTCCGTCGTATTTCCTCGCTAAGGATAGCACCAACAACATCATCAAACTTTAAAGTACTAGATCTGAGGCAGAGTTACTAATGGCCATATCTAAGCCATTCAAACTTTACGGTAATGAGCACAAGAATAATAGAGCTCTAACTTCATCATCCAAAGTTTACCCTTATAGAACTTAGGTACATTGGTAATTGTATTAAATTCATTTAAATAGTCTGCATGATCCACCTTGAGCATCTTCATATTAAAAGTCGTTTCATACCAAATACCTTGTTTAAGTGAGGGTTTTCATATAGTTTCACCAACAATGTTTGCATCAAACCCTGCAATTGTTGTTTCCTTCGAAATATTGAAGGCGGCGCCGGAAGCACAAACGTATTGTTACGAGTGCCTTTCTATTGAGAATGTTGCATTCTGTGTCTATCATACCCATGTGTCTATCATACCCGCCGGATTCTTTGTTTTTCCGCTCAATGGTAGGTACAGATCTTTCTGATACAGATAATATTCCATCTGCATCTTCCACAGCGGGAAGTTTTGGTCGTTAAATTTCTCGACCCTAAACTTACCATCGTCCGCCATTTCTCCCACTCGAACCAAGAACCCTTCTTTCCTGCAATTTTATCAGCCAAATATACCTTCGGCTCCGATACCAGTTGTTAGAAAATTATATATTATGGAGCAATGAAACACATAAAATATGCGAAAATAAAAGCACACAAAACACATAAAACTAGAGAGACACAGATATACGTGGTTCACCCAGTTTGGGCTACGTCCACCCCGAACATCCAGTCCTTCCTTTCTATTATCCAGCAAAAAATGAAGAGACAAAACCTACAGCAGATCCGCTGTAATATCCTCTGTTCTCTCTCACAGTCTCCCTCTCTGTTTCTCGCTTCGAGAATACACATACAATGCACAGCCGCAATACAATACCCTCATAAAAGCGAGGGGTTGCCTTCTAGGGAAAAAAAACCTAATCTAAACATAAATTCTACCGTCAGATCATTTGCGTAATGAACGGCCCAGATTGACTAGAAATTACTATACTTTTACAAGGCAATAGTAAAGTAGCGATTACTACTTATACCATCGGATCATTTACCTAACCCCCCCCTAGACCCCCCACAACAACGATTAATTACGGGCGGCGTTGCCGCTGCTTTTAAGGTACAGGGGTCAAAGACTGTCATACAAAGTAAACAAGATAATCAGGCTCCACACCCAACAGTTGTTTCCCCTTATCTGAAAGTTTTACTAAGTTCTTTGGTTGTGGAGTCGCGATTGTAGAAGGGATTGACTGTGGCTCTTTCTTTTCATGATCTTGAGTCCTTTATCTCTTCCTTGATCTTAAATCATACTTCTTTTGAAGCTCTTCTTGCATAAAATATGCGATTTTCTTACAATATTCATCCATCTCTTCTTGGTAAAATGACACCTCAGTTTCAGTGCATTATTCTTCATGTTCTTCTTCTTCCTCGTCATCTTCCATATAAACAACAGATATTTGATCTTCAACTTATTTTTGATCATCTTTAGCAAACTGTGAAGCTGTTGCCTCTATATACAATAGTGCCTGAACTTGGTCCTGATCTCTTCTCTCCCTCTGCAAAATTTGCAGGGGTTGCTTTCTAAATTAAGGATAGAAAAATCCTCTATTTTGTTGTGCAAGATTCTTACTATCTAGTTCCATATAAATTTTTTTATTTGACAATTTATTTATAACCTTTTTCATGTCATCAATCCTCTGATCCTATCATGATTCCTCTTTAGCCTTACCTTTCTCTTGAACTCACTGCTTTTCTTATGTCTTCCCAACAGTAGACATATTTGCTTCAATCTCCAAAGCATCAGTTTGGATTTGTTCAAGAGTAGAAGATCTCCTATCTGTTAAAGTGAAAGTAAAATTTGACTCAAAAGCTCCAGAAAAAACAACCCTTGCTCCAAGAGGAGGAGGTTTCATTTCTGTGGGTAAACTACTATAAATTTTATTGACTATTTTAATAAGTGCATGCATGCCTTCATTAGGTTTTTCTTGATTACATTAAACTCAGTTAATGAATAACCATGATCTCTTTTTTCACCCCATATTTGGGTGAACTGTGTTTCTAATTCCTCCCAATTATTAATTGAGGAATTAGGTAAACGTTTGAAGCATTTTCCACCCTCTCAATTTAGAGACTGTACAAAAAGTCTCATTACTGCATCAAGATGCTCTACATTTAGATTCTCAGCAAAAGTGAAAAAAAATGGCAAGTGTTGTTCTACAGTCACTTCATATTCACCAGTAAAATGAGGAAGTAGCTTGAGGCACTCTTAGGGCATGGAATTCATAGGTTTTGGAAGATTTAACGGTGCATACTTGTTCATCATGAAAGTAGGGGTTGCCATGTTTTGCCTTGTTTAAGCGCTCCTTGAATAGGGGGGGATTGTGAACCGGTTGAGGATGTGGATGAATGGGGTGAAAAAATTGATATAGGAAGGGGTTGATGAACAATAGCAATTGAACCAACAACTGTGTTTGGTTTATTTTCTATAAATTTGAATGAAACAGACTCAGAAGATTGTTCTTCTCACCTTGGTTCTTGAAAATGAATTGGTCGGGAAAAGGATTCTTGTTCTGAGAAAATGAGCTTCTGGGAAATATCCTTGGATGAGGGGTTATGTGCACCATTTCCAAGTTGAAGCAGTGTAGCATCAGGTGTAGAAAACTTCTTTCGCTTCTGAGCTTTTCCAGAAACCAATTTCTCAGGATCTGACATAATTGGTTCTTTCTGTTGCGAGGTGTCTAACCTCTTATGTGGCCTTTTATACGTCATAATTATGAAATAAAAACATAGGTTGATATTTTCTCCTCTCTAAACAACTAGAGGAAATATGAATAAAAACCCAGGGAATAAACTTCATTTCTTCGTCCCCGACAATAGTGCCAAAAAATGTTGTATCTTAAGAAACAATCACTTGGCTACGGTAAGGAATCAGTGCTCAAGAAATTTATATATATATATATGTGTCACAAAAATATTAAGTCAAATGGTCTTTTCTTTATCACCTTCAAAGATTTTTTATTTAACCCTAAAGAATCAAATGCAATGAATGCCTCACAATGGTATTATCTCCTAATATAAAATGGAATGATCAGAAGAACATGAAGAAAGGAAGCCCAAACTGATATCGTGATAAATAGAATCTATCAGTTTTAACTTTAGAATTTTTTTACGACGAGGAATAGTTAAAATGAAGGAGCACGCATTAAGGATTTTAACTCTTATTCACATATGTAAAAATAGACCTGCAGCTTCATTATTTCATTTTATTCATTGAAAGAAAGTATAGAATGGAAACTAGAAAACATATCAATCTCAAATAGATGCAATAACCTTGATCTTCATTCCTTAAAAATTTAAAAATTAAGTACAAAATTTACAGTGTGAAGGTCCAAAACTTGAAACATTTTTCTCTCAAATGTTTTCCTTAAATACAAAGTAAAGCAGTTTGTAACTGTTGAAACTACTCCTAACTGCTCAAACTACTTGAAAAATCATAGAATACCTATCACATGTCATCAAAATATCTTATTACAACTACAATTCTCTTAAAAGTGATAAAATAAAACTTAAATTCCTAATCTATTTGTTGAATATGAATTGGTCCTGCTGCTACTGTATTCTCTTGATTTGTTGATTTATCTTTCTTTGTAGTTGAAGGATCCTTTGTAGTTGTATATTATTGCTAATACTATTTGATTGTTTGCGCTAAATGAATTTATTTCAGTGTAGATGGCGATTTCTAATCCTATTTGATTACTTTTAGTAAATGCATTGATTTCAGTGTAGATGTTGGTTTCTAATCTTATTTGATTGATTGTATTAAATTTATTGACAATGTAGATTGATTTTTGTGTTATAATAATTGAAGCTATTAATATTATAGAGAAAGCGAGACAAGGTATCATGTTTATTACAATAGATGAAGCTAAATATTTAAATGGTTTACGATTTAAATTTTCTTTTTCATATAATCAATATGAAAAGATAACAAAAATAACAAGGGAGGAAATAAGAATTGTAGAAGAAAATAGTTTGAGATTGATTGTAACATGAGTACGTTCTTATTATTCACATTTTCTATCTTTCAACACTATTATTGTCACTTTGCATTTAAAAAAAATATTTCATCATTTTTCATCATTATAGTTATTAACAATAATTATCATCTGAACGAACTGAGGTAACTAATAAAATTTAAAATTAGAATGACCAAGTCAATATCATAAATATTACCCAAATCCAGAGCCATTACATATATACCCAACATATATACCCAAATCCCTCATGTTGTGAACCCTTTGGTGACCTTCCAAGTTTCATCTGTGAAAGTTGTCACACAACCTTCACTGCCTAACTTCCCTATTGAAATTAGATTTTTCTTCAGATCTGGAACATGCCTTACCTCCTTTAGTAGTCACTGGTTTCCATTCTGTTGTTTTACAAGAAATTTACCCATTCCAATAATTTTACAGGGTTTATCATCACCTAAACGAACTTGTCCAAAATCTCCTTGAACATAGTCATGAAAATATTTCTTATCAGGTGTGGCATGGAATGAAGCCCCTGAATCTACAACCCAAGAATCAATAACATTTTCAAAAGAAAGAATCAAAGCATCTTGTAACACATCACCTATCACATTTGCTTCATGATTTTTTTCTTGTTGTGTGTCTCCTTCTTTTCCCTTCCGAGATCTACAGTCTTTCTTTAGGTGTCCTTTCTTTCCGCAATTCCAGCACACTATCCCCGATCTAGACTTGGATCTGCCTTTCCTTGATTTACTGCGATATCCCAAGCTCTTTCCTCTTTCCATTCTTCTTCCCCTAGACTCTGCACTCAAAGCATTACCTGATGTCTCACCGGAGCTTTTCCATCGCATTTCCTCGCTAAGGATAGCACCAACAACAACATCAAACTTTAAAGTACTAGATCCAGAGACAGAGTTACTAATGGCCATTACTAAACCATTCCAACTCTCTGGCAATGAGCACAAGAATAACAGAGCTCTAACTTCATCATCAAAGTTTACCCCTACAGAACTTAACTGACTGGTAATTGTATTAAATTCATTTAAATGGTCTGCAACAGATCCACCTTTCGACATCTTCATATTAAAAAGTCGTTTCATAAGAAATACCTTGTTTGAGGCCGAGGGTTTTTCATATAGTTTCACCAACGTCTGCATCAAACCCTCTGTTGTTGTTTCCTTCAAAATATTGAAGGCGACTGACGCCGCAAGACACAACCGCATTGTTTTGACTGCCTTTCTATCGAGAATGTTGCATTCCGTGTCTATCATGCCCGCTGGATTCTTTGCTTTTCCGCTCAATGGTAGGTATAGATCTTTCTGATACAAATAATCTTCCATCTGCATCTTCCACAGCGGGAAGTTTTGGTCGTTAAATTTCTCGACCCTAAACTTACCATCGTCTACCATTGCTCCCACTCGAACCAAGAACCCTTCTTTCCTGCGAGTTTATCAGCAAAATATACCTTCGGCTTTGATACCAGTCGTTAGAAAATTAAATATTACAGAGCAATGCAACACATAAAATATGCGGAAAATAAAAGCACACAAAACACATAAAGCTAGAGAGACACAGATATACGTGGTTCAGAAAGTTTGGGCTACGTCCACCTTGAACAGCTAGTCCATCCTTTCTATTATCTAGTAAAAATGAAGAGACAAAACCTACAGCAGATCCACTGTAATATCCTCTATTCTCTCTCACAGTCTCCCTCTCTGTTTCTCGCTCCGAGAATACACATACAATACATAGTCGCAATACAATGCCCTCATAAAAAATGAGGGGTTGCCTTCTAGGGAAAAAAACCCTAATCTAAACATTAATTCTACCATTAGATCATTTTCCTAATGAACGGCCCAGATTGACTAGAAATTACTATACTTTTACAAGGCAATAGTAAAAGTAGCGATTACTATACTTATACCACCATATCATTTGCCCCCCCCCCCTGGACCCCCCACAACAACGATTAATTACGGGCGGCGTTGCCGCCGCTTTTAAGGTACAGGGGTCAAAGACTGTCATACAAAGTAAACAAGATAATCAGGCTCCACACCCAACAGTTGTTTCCCCTTATCTGAAAGTTTTACTAATTTCTTTGGTTGTGGAGTCGCGATTGTAGAAGGGATTGACTGTGGCTCTTTCTTTTCATCATCTTGAGTCCTTTATCTCTTCCTTGATCTTAAATCATACTTCTTTTGAAGCTCTTATTGCATAAAATATGTGATTTTCTTACAATATTCATCCATCTCTTCTTGGTAAAATGACACCTCAGTTTCAGTGCATTATTCTTCATGTTCTTCTTCTTCCTCGTCATCTTCCATATAAACAACATATATCTGATCTTCAACTTATTTTTGATCATCTTTAGCAAACTGTGAAGTTGCTGCCTCTATATACAATAGTGCCTAAACTTGGTCCTGATCTCTTCTCTCCCTCTGCAAAATTTGCAGGGGTTTCTTTCTAAATTAAGGATAGAAAAATCCTCTATTTTGTTGTGCAAGATTCTTACTATCTAGTTCCATATTCATTTTTTTATTTGACAATTTATTTATAACCTTTGTCATGTCATCAATCCTCTGATCCTATGATGAGTCCTCTTTAGCCTTACCTTTCTCTTGAACTGACTGCTTTTCTTATGTCTTCCCAACAGTAGACATATTTGCTTCAATCTCCAAAGCATCAGTTTGGATTTGTTCAAGAGTAGAAGATCTCCTATCTGTTAAAGCGAAAGTAAAATTTGACTCAAAAGCTCCAGAAAAAACAACCCTTTCTCCAAGAGGAGGTTTCATTTCTGTGGGTAAACTACTATAAATTTTATTGACTATTTTAATAAGTGCATGCATGCCTTCATTAGGTTTTTCTTGATTACATTAAACTCAATTAATGAATAACCATGATCTCTTTTTTCACCCCATCTTTGGGTGAAATTTGTTTCTAATTCCTCCCAATTATTAATTGAGGAATTAGGTAAACATTTGAAGCATTTTCCTCCCTCATCAATTAGGAGATGATAAAATATTTCACACTATGAAAATAATAGTGTTGAAAGGGAATCGTAGAAGAAAATAGTTTGAGATTGATTGTAACATGAGTACGTTCTTATTATTCACATTTTCTATCTTTCAACACTATTATTGTCACTTTGCACTACATATTTTATCACTAAAATTAGGAGATGATAAAAATATTCCAGCCTCATCAAGAAGACATGAATATGATCAGGAGCAAGTACCCTTGATTAAACAAGTATTTTCTCACGTTGCTGAAAGAAATGGGAAGATGAAGTCTAGTATGGAGGCACATGATGATTATCAAATAACTCCAGATCAAGCAAGGTTACTCACTGCCATGGATCTTGAAAAGGATCAGTTTAAGATTTCTCTTTCTCATCCCTCTGATATGACTATAGGGTCATCCAATAATTTGAATACTATAAATCTAACTTTTGATGTAAGAAATATTCCCCTACTTGATAAAGTTAATTTAGATATGAAAACAGGTCAACTGATAGTAAATGATTTGACCAAAACTAATGCAATGGCTCTTAAAGCTGAGAACATGTTGGGGACGGTCATCAAGCAACTGAAATTGGAAAAATCCAACTCTAGGGCTTTAAATACACAAAATGAAGAACTTAAGAAGATAATTGTAAAGATTGGATTAGATCCAAATGATAGGTCCGCTGTGCAGAAGTTGTTACGGACTGCAAAATCAGAAATCTCTGTGTTGAAGAAAATATTGAAGTTTCCCACAAGGGAGCATTGTATGGCAGTATAAGTAGAAGAAGTGGAAAATGAAAAAGAGAACCTTCCTTGGAAAATTTTACAAAAAGAAGAAGAAATTACAAAGTTGAAGGAAAATGTGCTATCACTACGGAATCATATTGATTCTCATACCTTCACTGTTATTTTTCCATCTAGCAATGAGGATCCAACGTCACATATAGCTCAATTGAATACTGAACTAAAGATGGTAGAGAGATATCTCAAGAGGACATAGAATGATCTAGAGACAATAACAAAGATAATGCAAGCCAAATATGGGGAAATCAATAAGTACAGGAAAGATTGCCAAACAACTGATGCTGAAATTAAAATTTTAAAGGAAAATTTGAAGGGAAACATATCTCTGATACAGGCTAAGGATATTATTTGGAATGATATTACTAAAGAGATGAAAGAAATTTGGGGTTTTTTGACTATTGTATCAGAAGAAAGAAGTACTATTAGAGATTTTTGGGAGGAGGTTATGGCAGACAAACAGAACACAGTTAACAGGGCCATATGGGCAAAGAAATTTGTTGATTTCATTAAATCCAAAATTTACCAACAGTTGGAGGAGAATTAGATTAAAGATACGATTTCATATTCTGTAGATATTAACAAATTAATTGTTAAAAATGATTACAAGAAGACTACAAAGAAAAATTTGATAGAGATTAAGGAAGCAGTAAGCAAGTTCAACAATTTATTTGACAAAAGAGCTAGGGTAGGTTTTCCATCATGATTGGTCCTTAGAGGAAGTATTTTATCACGGGATTGCTATGAACCACTATTAGTGTTGGAAAAAAGAAAGGTGGACAACACTCATGAAAGGACTCAGATTCTAAAAGGAGCAACATTAATTAATTTACTTCAGAGACTCTTTCAGATTTTATGGTTGGTGAAGACCTTGTTTATAGAGAGACCATCATTCAACATAATTAATTCCTTTAGATTGGAATATCAAAAGATAATTAATACACCTAAAAAAAAAATCGAGGGGTGAAAGTAATGCAGAGCTTGGATGACAGATCTACCAAAGGATCCTTCAACTACAAAGAAAGATAAATCAACAAATCAAGAGAATATAGCAGCAGCAGGACCAATTCATATTCAACAAATAGATTAGGAATTTAAGTTTTATTTTATCTCTTTTAAGAGAATTGTAGTTGTAATAAGATATTTTGATGACATGTGATAGGTATTTTATGATTTTTCAAGTAGTTTGAGTAGTTAGGAGTAGTTTCAACAGTTACAAACTGCTTTACTTTGTATTTAAGGAAAACTTTTGAGAGAAAAATGTTTCAAGTTTTGGACCTTCACACTGTAAATTTTGTACTTAATTTTTAAATTTTTAAGGAATGAAGATCAAGGTTATTGCATCTGTTTGAGATTGATATGTTTTCTAGTTTCCATTCTATAATTTCTTTCAATGAATAAAATGAAATAATGAAGCTGCAGGTCTATTTTTACATATGTGAATAAGAGTTAAAATCCTTAATGCGTGCTCCTTCATTTTAAATATTCCTTGTCGTAAAAAAATTCTAAAGTTAAAACTGATAGATTCTATTTATCACGATATCAGTTTGGGCTTCCTTTCTTCATGTTCTTCTGATCATTCCATTTTATATTAGGAGATAATGCCATTGTGAGGCATTCATTGCATTTGATTCTTTAGGGTTAAATAAAAAATCTCTGAAGGTGATAAAGAAAAGACCATTTGACTTAATATTTTTGTGACACACACACACACACACACACACACATATATATATATATATAAATTCCTTGAGCTTTGATTCCTTACCATAGCCAAGTGATTGTTTCTTAAGATACAACATTTTTTGGCACTATTGTCGGGGACGAAGAAATGAAGTTTATTCCCTGGGTTTTTATTCATATTTCCTCTAGTTGTTTAGAAAGGAGAAAATATCAACCTATGTTTTTATTTCATAATTATGACGTATGAAAGGCCACATAAGAGGTTAGACACCTCGCAACAGAAAGAACCAATTATGTCATATCCTGAGAAATTGGTTTCTAGAAAATCTCAGAAGCGAAAGAAGTTTTCTACACCTGATGCTACACTGCTTCAACTTGGAAATGGTTCACATAACCCCTCATCCAAGGATATTTCCCATAAGCTCATTTTCTCAGAACAAGAATCCTTTTCCTGACCAATTCATTTTCAAGAACCAAGGTGAGAAGAACAATCTTCTGAGTCTGTTTCATTCACATTTATAGAAAATAAACCAAACACAGTTGTTGGTTCAATTGCTATTGTTCATCAACCCCTTCCTATATCAATTTTTTCACCCCATTCATCCACATCCTCAACCGGTTCACAATCCCCCCCTATTCAAGGAGCGGCTAAACAAGGCATAACATGGCAACCCCTGCTTTCATGATGAACAAGTATGCACCGTTAAATCTTCCAAAACCTATGAATTCCATGCCCTAAGAGTGCCTCAAGCTACTTCCTCATTTTACTGGTGAATATGAAGTGACTGTAGAACAACACTTGCCATTTTTTTGCACTTTTGCTGAGAATCTAAATGTAGAGCATCTTGATGCAGTAATGAGACTTTTTGTACAGTCTCTGAATTGAGAGGGAGGAAAATGCTTCAAACGTTTACCTAATTCCTCAATTAATAATTGGGAGGAATTAGAAACAAATTTCACCCAAATATGGGGTGAAAAAAGAGATCATGGTTATTCATTAACTGAGTTTAATGTAATCAAGAAAAACCTAATGAAGGCATGCATGCACTTATTAAAATAGTCAATAAAATTTATAGTAGTTTACCCACAGAAATGAAACCTCCTCCTCTTGGAGCAAGGGTTGTTTTTTCTGGAGCTTTTGAGTTAAATTTTACTTTCACTTTAACAGATAGGAGATCTTCTACTCTTGAACAAATCCAAACTGATGCTTTGGAGATTGAAGCAAATATGTCTACGGTTGGGAAGACATAAGAAAAGCAGTGAGTTCAAGAGAAAGGTAAGGCTAAAGAGGAATCATGATAGGATCAGAGGATTGATGACATGACAAAGGTTATAAATAAATTGTCAAATAAAAAAATGAATATAGAACTAGATAGTAAGAATCTTGCACAACAAAATAGAGGATTTTTCTATCCTTAATTTAGAAAGAAACCCCTGCAAATTTTGCAGAGGGAGAGAAGAGATCAGGACCAAGTTCAGGCACTATTGTATATAGAGGCAGCAGCTTCACAGTTTGCTAAAGATGATCAAAAATAAGTTGAAGAACAGATATCTGTTTTTTATATGGAAGCTGACGAGGAAGAAGAAGAACATGAAGAATAATGCACTGAAATTGAGGTGTCATTTTACCAAGAAGAGATGGATGAATATTGTAAGAAAATCACATATTTTATGCAAGAAGAGCTTCAAAAGAAGTATGATTTAAGATCAAGGAAGAGATAAAGGACTCAATATGATGAAAAGAAAGAGCCACAGTCAATCCCTTCTACAATTGCGACTGCACAACCAAAGAACTTAGTAAAACTTTCAGATAAGGGGAAAAAACTGTTGGGTGTGGAGCCTGATTATCTTGTTTAGTTTGTATGACAGTCTTTGACCCCTGTACCTTAAAAGCGGCGGCAACGCCGCCCGTAATTAATCGTTGTTGTGGGGGGCCCAGGGCGGGGGGGGCAAATGATCTGATGGTATAAGTATAGTAATCGCTACTTTTACTATTGCCTTGTAAAATTATAGTAATTTCTAGTCAATCTGTGCCGTTCATTAGGAAAATGATCTGATGGTAGAATTTATGTTTAGATTAGTGTTTTTTTCCCTAGAAGGCAACCCCTCATTTTTTATGAGGGCATTGTATTGCGGCTATGTATTGTATGTGTATTTTCGGAGCGAGAAAGAGAGAGGGAGACTGTGAGAGAGAATAGAGGATATTACAGTGGATCTGCTGTACGTTTTGTCTCTTCATTTTTACTGGATAATAGAAAGGAAGGACTGGCTGTTCGAGGTGGACGTAGCCCAAAATTTTTGAACCACGTATATCTGTGTCTCTCTAGTTTTATGTGTTTTATGTGCTTTTATTTTCCGCATATTTTATGTGTTGCATTGCTCTGTAATATTTAATTTTCTAACAACTGGTATCAGAGCCGAAGGTATATTTTGCTGATAAACTCGCAGGAAAGAAGGGTTCTTGGTTCGAGTGGGAGAAATGGCAGACGATGGTAAGTTTAGGGTCGAGAAATTTAACGACCAAAACTTCCCGCTCTGGAAGATGCAGATGGAAGATTATTTGTATCAGAAACATCTATACCTACCATTGAGCGGAAAAACAGAGAATCTGGAGGGCATGATAGACACGGAATGCAACATTCTCGATAGAGAGGCACTCAGAACAATACGGTTGTGTCTTGCGTCGTCAGTCGCCTTCAATATTTTGAAGGAAACAACAACAGAGGGTTTGATGCAGATGTTGGTGAAACTATATGAAAAACCCTCAGCCTCAAACAAGGTATTTCTTATGAAACGACTTTTTAATATGAAGATGTCGGAAGGTGGATCTGTTGTAGACCATTTAAATGAATTTAATACAATTACCAGTCAGTTAAGTTCTGTAGGGGTAAACTTTGATGATGAACTTAGAGCTCTGTTATTCTTGTGCTCATTACCAGAAAGATGGAATGGTTTAGATATGGCCATTAGTAACTCTGTCTCTAGATCTAGTACTTTAAAGTTTGATGATGTTGTTGGTGCTATCCTTAGTGAGAAAATGCGACGGAAAAGCTCCGGTGAGACATCAGGTAATGCTTTGAGTGCAGAGTCTAGGGGAAGAATAATGGAAAGAGGAAAGAGCTTGGGATATCGCAGTAAATCAAGGAAAGTCAGATCCAAGTCCAGATCGGGGATAGTGTTCTGGAATTCCAGAAAGAAAGGACACCTAAAGAAAGACTGTAGATCTCAGAAGGGAAAAGAATGAGACACACAACAATAAAACAATCATGAAGCAAATGTGACAGGTGATGTGTTACAAGATGCTTTGATTCTTTCTTTCGAAAATGTTACTGATTCTTGGGTTGTAGATTCAGGGGCTTCATTCCATGCCACACCTGATAAGAAATATTTTCATGACTATGTTCAAGGAGATTTTGGACAAGTTCGTTTGGGTGATGATAAACCCTGTAAAATTGTTGGAATGGGTAAAGTTCTTGTAAAACAACAGAATGGAAACCAATGACTACTAAAGGAGGTAAGGCATGTTCCAGATCTGAAGAAAAATATGATTTCAATAGGGCAGTTAGGCAGTGAAGGTTGTGTGACAACTTTCACAGATAAAACTTGGAAGGTCACCAAAGGGTTCACAACATGAGGGATTTGGGTACATATGTTTTGCATATATGTAATTGCTCTGGATTTGGGTAATATTTCTGAGATTAACTTGGTCATTCTAATGTTAAATTTTATTATTTACCTCAGTTCGTTCAGATGATAATTATTGTTAATAACTATAATGATGAAAAATGATGAAATATTTTTTTTAAATGCAAAGTGACAATAATAGTGTTGAAAGATAGAAAATGTGAATAATAAGAACATACTCATGTTACAATCAATCTCAAACTATTTTCTTCTACGATTCTTATTTCCTCCCTTGTTATTTTTGTTATCTTTTCATATTGATTATATGAAAAAAAAAATTTAATCGTAAAACATTTAAATATTTAGCTTGATCTATTGTAATAAACATGATACCTTGTCTCTCTTTCTCTCTAATATTAATATCTTAAATTACTATAACACAAAAATCAATCTACATTGTTAATAAATTTAATACAATCAATCAAATAAGATTAGAAACCAACATCTACACTGAAATCAATGCATTTACTAAAAGTAATCAAATAGGATTAGAAATCGCCATCTACACTGAAATAAATTCATTTAGCGCAAACAATCAAATAGTATTAGGAATAATCTACAATGAAATCAATGCATCTTGTGGAAGCAATCAAATATAACTATAAATTGACGTCTAAATTGAAATCAACACATCCAGTGCAAGCAATCAAATAGTATTAGGAATCAACACCAACACTGAAATCAATGCATCTAGTACAGGTAATCATATATCATTAGAAATAAATATCTACACTAAAATCGATGCATCTAGTGCAAATAATCAAATAGGATTATAAATCACCATCTCCACTTAAATCGATCCATCTGGTGCAAAAAATATTCTTCCCTCTCTCCACCCTCCATCTATATCTATATCCCCATCCATCTCTTTTTTTTTTGTCTCTATCTCACCCTTCTAAACACACACGCTCTCGCACTCCATATATTTCATTCTCTTTGTCGATCACCCTCTCTCCCCATCTCTCTCTTCTTCCCTCTCTTCCCCTTCTCTCCCTCTCCCCCGCTAATATCTCTCTTTCCTCCTTTTGTCCTCTCTCTCTCTCTCTAGGAACCAACATCTACACTGAAATCAATGCATTTACTCAAAGAAATCAAATAGGATTAGAAATCGCCATCTACACTGAAATCAATGCATTTAGTGCAAACAATCAAATAGGATTAGAAATCATCTACATTGAAATTAAGTCATCTAGTGCAAGTAATCAAATATAATTATAAATCGACATATAAATTGAAATCAACACATTTAGTGCAAGCAATCAAATTGTATTAGAAATCACCACCTACACTGAAATCAATGTATCTAGTGCAAGTAATAAAATATCATTAGAAATAAATATCTACACTAAAATTGATGCATCTAGTGCAAATAATCAAATAGGATTAGAAATCACCATCTCCACTTATATCAATCCATCTAGTGCGAGAAATATTCCTCCCTCTCTCCACCATCCATCCATATCTATATCCCCCTCCATCTATTATTTTTTGTCTCTCTATCTCACCCCCCCTAAACACACGCGCTCTCGTACTCCATATATTTCAATCTCTTTTTCAATCACCCCCTCTCCCCATCTCTCTCTTCTTCCCTCTCTTCACCTTCCATCTATATCTCTATCTTCCCCTTCTCTTCCTCTCCCCCATTAATATCTCTCTTTCCTCCTTTTGTCCTCTCTCCCTCTCTCTCCATCTTCCTTATCACTCTCTCTCTCTCTCTCTAGAAACCAACATCTACACTGAAATCAATGCATTTACTCAAATAAATCAAATAGGATTAGAAATCTCCATCTACACTAAAATCAATGCATTTAGTGCAAACAATCAAATAGGATTAGAAATCATCTAAATTGAAACAAATTCATCTAGTGCAAGTAATCAAATATAATTATAAATCGACATCTAAATTGAAATCAACAAATTCAGTGCAAGCAATCAAATTGTATTAGAAATCACCACCTACACTGAAATCAATGCATCTAGTGCAAGTAATCAAATATCATTAGAAATAATTTTCTACACTAAAATCGATGCATATAGTGCAAATAATCAAATAGGATTATAAAACGCCATCTCCACTTATATCAATCCATCTAGTGTGAGAAATATTCTTCCCTCTCGCCACCCTCCATCCATATCTATATCCCCCTCCATCTCTTCTTTATGTCTCTCTATCTCACCCCCCTAAACACACACACTCTCGCAATCCATATATATCAATCTCTTTGTTAATCCCCTCCTCTCCCCATCTCTCTCTTCTTCCCTTTCTTCACCTTCCATCTATATCTCTATCTTCCCCCTCTCTCCCTCTCTCTCCATCTTTATCTTAGCCCCAAACATACACACTCTCTCTCTGTCTCTCCCTTGTCACTCCCTCTCTCTCTCCACTTCTCACTCTTTATATTTATTATTTCCTACATCTCACCCCCTCCAACTCCATCTCTCTTATCGATCCCTCTCTCCTCCTCTCTCTCAAGTCCTCTCTCTCTCTCTCCCCTAAATCCCTCTCTCTTCCCTGATCTCTCTCTCTCTCTCTCTCTCTCTCCAATACTCGCTCTTCCCCATCACTCTCCTCCTCTCTCTCATCCTTCCTCTGTCTCCCTTTCTCTCCCACCTCTCTCTCCCTCTCTTTTCCCTCCAATCCTGTCTCTTCTCCCATATCTCTCTCTCTCTCTAATCCTCTCTCTTCCCCATCCCTTTCTTTCTCTCTCTCTTTCCACCCCTCTCTCTCTCCAACTACATTACTATATCCCTCCCCCTCTCCTTCTCACTTCTTCTATCCACCATTATTTCCATACATCTTACTTTGTCTCTTTATATCACCCCTAAACATACACACTCTCTCTGCATCTCTGTCTATCTCACCCCCCTAAACACACACTCTCGCAATCCATATATATCAATCTCTTTGTCAATCCCCTCCTCTCCCCATCTCTCTCCTCTTCCCTTTCTTCACCTTCCATCTATATCTCTATCTTCCCCCTCTCTCCCTCTCTCTCCATCTTCCTTATCACTCGCTCACTCTCTCTCTCTTCTCCTTTTTCTCTCTATTTCTTTCTTCTTACCTCTCTCCCCCTCCCCCTCCAAGTCCATCTCTCTTTCCCTCCCTCTCTCCACTCTCTCACATCCTCTCTCTTCCTTCCTCGCTTTCCCTTTCTTTCCCATCTCTCTCTCCCTCTCTCTCTCTCTTCACCCACCAACTATGTTACTATATCCCTCCCTCTCTCCTTATATCCCCTTCTCCCCTCTTATCTCCATCTCTCCTTATTTGTCTCTTTATCTCCACTTCTAACTCTTTATATTTCTTATTTCCTACATCTCTCCCCCTCCAACTCCATCTCTCTTATCGATACCTCTCTCCTCCTCTCTCTCATCCTTCCTCTCTCTCTCTCTCCCCTAAATCCCTCTCTCTTCCCTGATCTCTCTCTCTCTCTCTCTCTCTCTCTCTCTCTCTCTCTCTCTCTCCAATAGTCTCTCTTCCCCCATCACTCTCCTCCTCTCTCTCATCCTCCGCTCTCTCCCTTTCTCTCCCACCTCTCTCTCTCTCTCTCTTTTCCCTCCAATCGTCTCTCTTCTCCCATATCTCTCTCTCTCTCTAATCTTCTCTCTTCCCCCATCCCTTTATTTCTCTCTCTTTTTCCACCCCTCTCTCTCTCCAACTACATTACTATATCGCTTCCCCTCTCCTTCTCACTTCTTCTCTCCCCCCCTTCTTTCCATACATTTTACTTTGTCTCCCTTCCCCTCTCCTATGCCTCCATGCTAGCCTTCATCTTCTCATTTCTTTCAGCAACGTGAGAAAATACTTGTTTAATCAAGGGTACTTGCTCCTGATCATCTTCATGTCTTCTTGATGAGGCTGGAATATTTTTATCATCTCCTAATTGTAGTGTGAAACCAGGTTGAGCACCTGCTAAGTCTTCACTGATATTTTTTCTATTTTCAGTTCTTTGATCTTCATATTCTGAATCAATCAATTCTTCTTTACCTCTCTTTTTATATTTCTTATATATGACATGGTTTTGAATATTTGAGCCAACAGAACCTACAAAACATTTATTTTCTAGCTTCTCTATGTTAGTTCTGGTTTCATGAATAAATGCTAAATATCCATTTTCAATTCTCCTATCATAAATCACTTTATGGGGGTCATAAGCCAATTTATTTCCTAACAGTAAATGAATTCCATCTAGCATCACAGTGACTTCATCAGCTACCTGTCCCATATTGAGTATAAATGGACCCATAGACATGGGTAGCTTAAACATATGACCCTTCTTCGTAGGCACAAAATGTACTTGGTCAACATTGAAACTCAGCGTAATGAACTCCAAATAAAATAATCTCATGGGCACAAATACAGGAAGTCTATATAGTTCTTCCCCAACCCCATAAAGTCTAATTTTCGCATAGTCTTAAAAAACGTACCAATCACCAAAACTTAAAATTAGTTCTCTGCTACAAGAACTCTTGAGCCTTTGGCAAGAAGCATGAAGGAGAAACCCCATTCATAATTTTATATGCAGTAGACATAACATGGTTTACAAAATCAAATAAACCCTCCTCATTCTGTTCTTTTCTTACTATATCAGTCCAAAACACTACTAACTGCCTCCTTTTATTTATATCCATGATATTTAATCACAGATGCTAGAATTATTCTACATTTTGATACAAAAAGAGATAAATAATAAGAGAGGGGAACCTGAATGACCCAGTCAGTGATAAGCTCATGAGCTGAGTATTGACAACTTCTTACCAATATGAAGGAATATCCAACACTACCCCTGGCTTCATCATCAAAGAAAACATTCCTAAAACTGATTTTCCAATTATGTTGTCATATTATTTTCAAAATATCTTTGAAATGCACCTCAGCACTGGTCGGACTTCTGGGTTGAAAATTTCCATGGAAAATTCTTTGCTGTCACGTACAAACTACTTCATATCTAGCTTCGGAAAAAAAGAGAAAGTTATTGAATTCTTGACCTGCAATATTATCGTAATGTGCTATCAACGAATCATCAGTAAATTAGACATAGGATTCTGATTCGGGGTAACACAGGGCTTGGCGAATTAATAGGGTTGAAACTTGCAGGACATTCTCTCCTTGAAAATTCATTACAAAACACTTGCCAGGGTACATGAAAGACACTTGCCAATATATAAACTCAGGAAAAATATGTGTTTTTGGAATGCATGCAGACAGTACACCTATTTTGGCCATGGTAGAGAAAATTGGAGAGGTTTTGTTATTCATATAGACCTTTTGATAAAACTGGAGATGATCTAAAGAAAAAATAGTATCTCGAATATCCCTCTAAGTGTCCATGAGAGGAATATGACTGGATGAACCTAAAAGAGACGAATGCTTGGCCATAATTCTGATTGGGGTGGTGAACACTGAGAAGTTGGCGAACAACAATGAAAGGCAAAGACACAGAAAAATTGATGAGCACAAGGGAATAACAATGACCTTGTGAAATAAGAACCAATTTTAAATATGTGGCATGGATTTTTGAATTGAATGTTAAGCTGATGCGCCAAAATACCATTAACAGTACCATGACGTGGCTTTTAGTTGTTAGAAACCAGTTTCTTAAGTCATTGCGGGAGCCTCGAAGGTGCGAAGAACTTATCGGGGTTATGCCCTCGTAGTTAATCGTGTCCGTAGATCTTGATCGGCCTCACAGTCAACTGGGTCAACTGTGGAGGCACCCTCCTTGTTAACTGGCACACATAATGTGCCTGTGGGTTGCCACTTTTATTGCTTGCCAGACGAATCATCAGATCCCGTTCATCAACTTGCCCATTAATTAACTGAGCATTAGGACCCTCTTTCATGAAAAGTTTAAAGTATTAGACTTTAAACTTATACACAAAAAATATTACATCTTTTATGCTAAAGCATGAGAAACTTTGTACTTTAACATACATTTTCATAGTTTTCTATTTTTTGTATTTTTGAAAAATTTAAAATAAATGATATTTCAAATGAGCCACAACAAGAACTATCATTGATTTTTGTGGTTTCCATTGCAGGTGAGTCCCAATAAGTGAAGTTCAGTAGATATTTATAAGGAAACTAAAGGAAAAAAAAAACTTGTAGCTCAACAACAACTCCAAAAAAAACTTAAAATTAAAAATAAAAACATGGTCACTTTGTTTGTATGTTGAAGAGACCACTTGATGGAAAAAACTTGTTTCAAAGGCATCTAATAAAAAAATAGATATGTAGTTTCAACAATATGGACTCAAAAATGAAAATCAAATCTAAATCCACATGCAATGAAATTTTAATTAAAAAACTTCTTATGATGTTTATATTTATTTAATTAGATAATTTTAAAAATAACAAAAATAACAAGCGAGGAAATAAGAATCGTAGAAGAAAATAGTTTGAGATTGATTGTAACATGAGTACGTTCTTATTATTCACATTTTCTATCTTTCAACACTATTATTGTCACTTTGCATTTAAAAAATATATTTCATCATTTTTCATCATTATAGTTATTAACAATAATTATCATCTGAACGAAATGAGGTAACTAATAAAATTTAAAATTAGAATGACCAAGTCAATCTCAGAAATATTACCCAAATCCAGAGCCATTACATATATACCCAACATATATACCCAAATCCCTCATGTTGTGAACCCTTGGGAGAATAATATTTCTGAGAATTTATGGTCAATTTTGAACATTCATTCAATAATAAATTGACGTTTGCTTCTTCTACTAAATACAAGAGTCTGAATTATCCTGAGTGCGTTACATTTATTTAGGAATTCGTAGTGTTGTTGTACATGATATTGATATATATTTAGCAGTTCACATCCCTGGTGAATGTAGTATGGTCCATGTATTGTTTTTCTACAGGGCCATTATGAATATGTCTTTACATGCATCTGGACGAATGTAATACGAATTATGGACTGTTTTATAATAAAGCAGTGGTTTATATATTTAGCAGTAGGTGTCGTATGTGATGGGAGTATTCATGTAAGGACTCTTCATTTCTCTCGGGAATTTGAGAAATCAAGCCTTCAAGTCTTTGTTAAATTTTCTACTTCTGAATTTATAAATGAGGTAACATATTCTTCTATCAAAACCATTGTTCATGTTCCATAGATTCAACATCAACAGAAAAATATGATTCTAATCAATATATACACACATACTTCATAAAACGATAATAAAACTTTTTTTTACTCACCATCCTATCCTATTTACAAACTATTCACTTGAAGATACAAACACAAATAATCCGCAAAACAATAACAATTTTTTCCTTTACCCAAGATCCGATCCCAAACCTTAATATGTAAAATACAATTCCTTTTCTAATCATATGTTTAGTTCGGTTTATTTTGGTTAATGGCTCATAATTAAAATTTCTAATTTAAATGTAATCAAATACATTACAAATTTATAAGTGAAGAATTCAAAAAATAATAATAATAATAATAAGATACAACAAGAAAAAATTTCCTTAGTATCATAAGTAGCACCACTTATGTTATGTGGTGCTAATGTGTTGTAAATGTTTATGTATCATATTAAAAATGAAGTATATCATCATATTTGATGGACAAATTAGTACCATTCTTACTATGTGACATTAAAGTGGAGTGATTTTTTATTGATTTTATTGGAAGTGGACTATATCACAGTATATTTAAAGAAGTGGTGTATGGCAAGTTCTATAAATCACAGTAGGTGTTTGCCATGTTGATATGTACAAGTGGAATTGCCACCATAAACAGTAAAAAATTACAAATATCTTTTTATGAATATATAAATTATAGCTAAACTCACAAATATTTATTTTATAATATTAATTTGTTTTATTTGTTTGTCATATTTACATGTACAACTAAATTCATTTATGTAAGTTTGCATCATAAATACAACAAATTCGGTGTAATTGTTTTCTAAATATATTTTTCAATTATTTACTTTCTATATTCTTCTCATGATTATGTAAATACACAAAACCATGGTACATAATTATTTATTTTATGAATAAGTAAATTGACATGAATATTTTTTATATTATTGTCATTTCAAATTAAAATAAGGGTAAATCCATGGAGGTGGGTTACTCCTTTTTGGAAGAACTTGTGTTCCAAAGGTTTAAAATGTAGCTTTGTGAGGGTATTTTTTCTTATTGGACTCATTTAGGATTTTTGAAAGGCCATTTTCTACTCTCTATTATGATTTCTGAGGCAAGAAGTTTGTCAAGAGCATATATGGGAAAGACATGACGGCTTGCAAGACTACCAAATATTTAGACATAAGTAAATGATTCTTAACCAAACTAGTTTCCCATTGATAGTAAGTCATTTTCAGCTTTTGGCGAAACCCTAGAAGATTTCTTGTCTAAGATGCTTTGGTGATTAGGATAAATTACTCCAAGACATATTTTATAGAAATGATGCTGATACTTTGAGTCATGAAGCATATCATGATAAATATGTATAGGGTTCAAGTCTTATAAAGTCCATTTCACTCCCACAGAAGTTAAAACACAAGCATCCATTATGTAGGAACTCATATAAAAAGGAGGACCTATGTTTTGTGAAACAATCCGTTTATTCCTATAATTCAATATGTGATTGGCTATGTTATGAGATAAATATTTCCCCAATCCATCATATAACCCTGAGAAGCAACAACTATTTGGCAATATGAACTAGCAAGGGAATAAACCACATACATACCCTTGTCCTCTTTCTTATGCATGTTAGGATCTCTTCTCCATTCCCTCATAGGTTCTGATTGATGATCGTGTTTGCTCATGAACTTCACCACAAAATTTTGGTCATGTTTTTTTTAGGGATGTGGAAAATGAAACATTGCACTTAAATCATTGTTGGTGAATGAACCGATCAATTTTTTCATATGATTTAGGAAATTCCTTTTTAAAATTTTCACATTGTCAATAACCCACCTAATCATATCCGTATAAGGATATTGGGTGAGGCTGCAACCCTATGTAAGAATGAATTGGATAGATCATTGTAAGTATTATTAGAGACTAGGGTGAAATCATGAGTTGTAATTGTTCTTTTTGTCTCCGTTGGTACTTCATTCTCAAAAATAGTATACATATCTTCCCAAGAGGAGCTTCCAACAAATACATAATAGGTTGTGTCAAAAAATATTCCAGGTATTCCAGTGCTTTTAGATGGAGGAGAAACAGGTTGTTGTTGAGCTACAAGATTTTTTTTTCCTTTAGTTTCCTTATAAATATCTACTGAACTTCACTTATCGAGACTCACCTGCAATGGAAACCACAAAAATCAATGATAGTTCTTGTTGTGGCTCATTTGCAATATCATTTATTTTAAATTTTTCAAAAACACAAAAAATAGAAAACTATGAAAATGTATGTTAAAGTACAAAGTTTCTCATGCTTTAGCATAAAATATGTAATATTTTTTGTGTATAAGTTTAAAGTCTAATACTTTAAACTTTTCATGAAAGAGGGTCCTAATGCTCAGTTAATTAATGGGCAAGTTGATGAACGGGATCTGATGATTCGTCTGGCAAGCAATAAAAGTGGCAACCCACAGGCACATTATGTGTGCCAGTTAACAAGGAGGGTGCCTCCACAGTTGACCCAGTTGACTGTGAGGTCGATCAAGATCTACGGACACGATTAACTATGAGGGCATAACCCCGATAAGTTCTTCGCACCTTCGAGGCTCCCGCAATGACTTAAGAAACTGGTTTCTAACAACTAAAAGCCACATCACGGTACTGTTAATGGTATTTTGGCACATCAGATTAACATTTAATTCAAAAATCCATGCTACATATTTGAAATTGGTTCTTATTTCACAAGGTCATTGTTATTCCCTTGTGCTCATCAATTTTTCTATGTCTTTGCCTTTCATTGTTGTTCGCCAACTTCTCAGTGTTCACCACCCCAATCAGAATTATGGCCAAGCATTCGTCTCTTTTAGGTTCATCCAGTCATATTCCTCTCATGGACACTTAGAGGGATATTCGAGATACTATTTTTTCTTTAGATCATCTCCAGTTTTATCAAAAGGTCTATCTGAATAACAAAACCTCTCCAATTTTCTCTACCATGGCCAAAATAGGTGTAGTGTCTGCATGCATTCCAAAAACACATATTTTTCCTGAGTTTATATATTGGCAAGTGTCTTTCATGTACCCTGGCTAGTGTTTTGTAATGAATTTTCAAGGAGAGAATGTCCTGCAAGTTTCAACCCTATTAATTCGCCAAGCCCTGTGTTACCCCGAATCAGAATCCTATGTCTAATTTACTGATGATTCGTTGATAGCACATTACGATAATCTTGCGGGTCAAGAATTCAATAAATTTCTCTTTTTTCTGAAGCTAGATATGAAGTAGTTTGTACATGACAGCAAAGAATTATCCATGGAAATTTTCGACCCAGAAGTCCGACCAGTGCTGAGGTGCATTTCAAAGATATTTTGAAAAGAAGATGACAACATAATTGAAAAATCAGTTTTAGGAATGTTTGCTTTGATGATGAAGCCAGGGGTAGTGTTGCATATTCCTTCATATTGGTAAGAATTTGTCAATACTCACCTCATGAGCTTATCACTGACTGGGTCATTCAGGTTCCCCTCTCTTATTATTTATCTCTTTTTGTATCAAAATGTAGAATAATTCTAGCATCTGCGATTAAATATCATGGATATAAATAAAAGGAGGCAGTTAGTAGTGTTTTGGACTCATATAGTAAGAAAAGAACATAATGAGGAGGGTTTATTCGATTTTGTAAACCATGTTATGTATACTGCATATAAAATTATGAATGGGGTTTCTCCTTCATGCTTCTAGCCAAAGGCTCAAGAGTTCTTGTAGCAGAGAACTAGTTTTAAGTTTGGTGATTGGTACGTTTTTTAAGACTATACGAAAATTAGAGTTTATGGGGTTGGGGTAGAACTATATAGACTTCCTATATTTGTGTCTATGAGATTATTTTATTTGGAGTTCATTACGCTGAGTTTCAATGTTGACCAAGTACATTTTGTGCCTATGAAGAAGGGTGATATGTTTAAGCTACCCATGTCTATGGGTCCATTTATACTCAATATGGGACAGGTAGCTGATGAAGTCACTGTGATGCTAGATGGAATTCATTTACTGTTAGGAAATAAATTGGCTTATGACCCCAATAAATTGATTTATAATAGGAGAATTGAAAATGGATATTTAACATTTATTCATGAAACCAGAACTAACATAGAGAAGCTAGAAAATAAATTTTTTGTAGGTTCTGTTGGCTCAAATATTCAAAACCATGTCATATATGAGAAATATAACAAGAGAGGTAAAGAAGCATTGATTGATTCATAATATGAAGATCAGAGAACTGAAAATAGAAAAAATATCAGTGAAGACTTAGCAGGTGCTCAACCTGGTTTCACACTACAA
>JAXQQM020064004.1:0-60465 GCA_034641835.2 Pinus albicaulis
GCCTTTCCTTTGCAACATGTGGTGCAATTGCTAGTTTATGTTTATGATCTCTAATTATTTATATTTATATACTTGAAAAAACTTATTTCAATAAGCTTAAATTTTTCCCAATCCCATAGATTTGTATGTTCTAACTGGATAATAAGTTGAATAAACTTGATTTCTTCGATTTGTAGGCGAGTATAACCAAGTGAAATGAAAAAATGTTTTTGAGGTTCAGTACCAAAAACTGGGTTGCCTGTTGTAAATTTATGAATGAAATAAAAAAAAAATTAATTATAAATTTACTGAATCATACTTAATCCGCTTCTAAACTAGTAATATTTCCTACTTACTATTTAGCAGCAAATTTCCCTTCCGTAAAAGAAAATTTCTTGCTATTGTTTTTCTTTCCTACCAAATTTACTATTTCCTACTAAATAGTAATTCCTATTTAGCGAATTCGTTTCTAAATAATAAAATCTTAAAATTTAAATTTAATAAAAGCCTAAAAAATGTGTGTACACGTGTCATTTGGAGAGAAGAAAGGTAGACGAAAATGAAATTTACTATTTAGCAACAAAATTCACTTCTGTAAAAGAAAATTTCATGCCACTGTTTTTCTTTCCTACTAAATTTACTATTTTTACTAAATAGTAATTACTATTTAGCGAATTCTTTTATTCAGTAAAATCTTAAAATTTAAATTTAATAAAATCCTAAAAAATGTGTGTACACGTGTCATTTGGAGAGAAGAAAGGTAGATGAAAAAGAAATTTATTATTTAGCAGCAAATTTCGCTTCCATAAAAGAAAATTTCCTGCTACTGTTTTTCTTTCATACTAAATATACTATTTCCTACTAAATAGTAATTACTATTTAGAGAATTCATTTCTAAATTTCAGTAGTAAAATCTTAAAATTTAAATTTAATAAAAGCCTAAAAAATGTGTGTACATGTATCATTTGAAGAAAAGAAAAGTTAACAAAAAAAACAAGTGTATTGATTCAAGTACACTCCATCAAACTAGGCCTGCAACCATAAAAGGAATAATAACAGTGATACAATCGGAGCTCTGCAACAGCTGTACCTCTGAATGAAATCAATCATTTTCATCATCACATTATGAGATCTAAATACCCACGCTTCATTAAACAGGGGGGTTTCAGATCTGACTTAATTGATGAAAAAAAATAAAGCCGCAAATGAAGGGTGGCAAGCATGCATGGTTTGCTTCTTCAAACAGAATTATTGGTTGTTTCATACCACAACTAATTAAAGGAAAAATACCATAAACGAACACAGAAGACGGAGAGAATGCATGATGCATCTAGCTTAAAAAAGGAAGGCGACTCCCCCAACCAAGGCGAAGGCTCCAAATATTGGCATAGTACTCTCGTCGCCACCCCATCGACCGGTGGCAAAGCAGGGCTGGGGCATCTGGCCGGATGGAGGGTTTAGTGGGACTGTTGGGTGATGACACTGAGCCTGGAGTCGTCGGGGGGACTTGGGAAGGGGTAGACGCTGGTGGAGCTGCTTTGGGAGATTCAGACGGTGACTGCGTGGGCACTGGTGCGATGGAAACCTTTGCCATAGAGGCTGAGTTCATTAATCCAAAGGCAAAAACCAAGAACATAAGTGCATTGAATCGGCCCATCTTGTCTGCAGGTAGCAGTTAGCTGCTGTGGAAAAAGAATAAGGGAGCAAATTTCCTCCGTTGGCCCAATTTAAATGTGAAAGAATAACAGAGTAAATTTTCTCTACTGGCCCAATCTAAATGTGAATCAACAACAGCAACACGGGCAATTAAGGGTTATGATATATATAGTGTTCATGATCGGTGAGAGGTATAGTGTGTAAGATAAGTTTTGTCAGTTGAGCTGGCTCTCTTTTTTGACACTAGTATTTGGAGAGAAGAAAGGTAAATTAAAAGGAAATTTACTATTTAGTAGCAAATTTTGCTTTTGTAAAAGAAAATTTCCTACTAGTGTTTTTCTTTCCTACTAAATAGTAGGTATTATTTAGCGAATTCATTTTTAAATTTCAGTAATATTTATTCAGTAAAATTTTAAAATTTAAATTTAATAAAAGCTTAAAAAATGTGTGTACACGTGTCATTTGGAGAGAAGAAAAGTAGATGAAAAAGCAAGTGTATTGATTCAAAAGATAAGGCCTGTCAGCGTAATTAAAAAATCCTTTTGTGTTAAGTTACTTAAGTTATATATATTTTGTTAAAAATGATGAGTGTATTATTTTTATTTAATTATTAATTATATTATAAATTTGTGATACTGTCATATTTAATTTTTTATTTTTTTTAATTGAGAAAGAACATAAGATTAAGTAATTTAAACAACCCTTTATGTTTTAGAAAGAGTAATATTTTTTTAATATTACATTATTGTTGTTGTTGTTTTTTTTTTCAAATATTATATTAAGTTTATTTATATTACTAATTGACCTTTAACATAAATCATATATTTCTTCTACTAAGTTGTATAATTAACATATAAAGTTATAAAAACAAACAAACTTTATTGATGAAAATGCAAATTTTTTAAAACAATTTTCATAGAGTTTGATAGTTATTTCTATTGGTGTATAGAAATTGATTAGATTTTTATGCAAATTTGGGTTTTAAAAGAAGTTAATTTTTAATTTTAATATGCTAAACATGAAATGACCCTTTCAATATTTGATGGGACTGATCTTTCATCACATCAATGTGTAAATAAACTTATATATATATATATATATATATATATATATATATATATATATATATATATATATATATATATATATATATATTATGTTTATAGACACTTATACATAGTTAATTTTTCATATCTATTTATGAGCGTAGTGTCAGCCATATATTCCAAACTTTATTTTAAGTTTTTCAATGTAAAAAGAGTTTTTATCTCAAATGACTTGATCCTAGATTTACATGACTTGCAAGTGTGTGCCCATGTACATGACACATAAGTTCCATGTTACACTTACTTGTACACTGTTAATAGTTACTAACACCTAATTTTTTCCAATTATACTTCAACTTTTAAAAGCATGGAATAGTCATTATCACTTCTCTTTAGTTTTTAAACTATATATATATATATATATATATATATATATATATATAGTTATAACTTTCAAAAATTTACTTTAACTAAACACCATACAACTATCACTATCACTTTAAAATATTTCCTAAAAAATTATAACTAACTTTGCCACTCATTTCACTTGTTACAACTTACATTATATAGCCATTCTATTGAAATACCATCAATTAATAATAAAACATTTATTGATAAGTATCCATTATTCCCAAAATATCACATTACCAATACATTTAGGGGACAGTAGCCTTTTCTCAACAATGAGGATTTGTTGTATGAAATAACATCAATTAAACGAATCCACCCTTGATGGAACCTTTATTGATGAGTATCCATTATTCCAAAAGTCACTACATGCATTTATCCTTGCATATCACATTACATATACATTTATGGTTGCCTTTCCTCAACAATCAGGATTTTCTATCTGAAATAGCATCAATTAACGGAACCCTTATTGATAGGTACAATTATTCCAAAAACCAAAATCAATACATAATTTTACTTGGCCTTATATCTAGCTTATGGCCAAAATCAAGGTATTGCAACACACATGTATTCATGATAAACAAAGAGGATAAGATAGGAGAATATGAAGAAAACGATGGAGCTGATATCTAGTTTGCATGATAAAAATATTTGATTTGGGTTCAATTGTAGAACTGGGAAAACTAGCAATATAAAATATTTGATTTTGGTTCAATTGTAGAAGTGGGAAAACTGCCAATATCATCATCCAGTAACTTAGTTGGAATCTCAAGAAATGTTTGTGCAAGCCTCCAATAGAATCGAAAGCCTGTAAACTATTTCTCCCATAGGGGGTCGATCTCCTGGGTCTTCTTCTACACATGCTCTAGCTATGGTTGCAAGGCCAAGAACACTATCAATGGAGTAAGCATTTTGCATATTTCCATCAACCCATTGTTTCAGCTTCTCTTCTCTATCTGCCCCTTTCCCTTCTAGAAGGGGTTTTATGTGGGTCCAAAGTAAGCCCTCCCTTCCTACTAATGGAAATTCCCCTTCTTGGACTATGGATTCTTTGCCAGAAATCATCTCAAGCAGCACAACTCCAAATGCAAACACATCAACCTTCGAGGACACCATCCCATCAGCAAGGTATTCTGGAGCCATGTATCATTGTGTGCCTACGATGTGTTTTGTAAGAGCATTAATGCCAGATTTAGCCATGCCAAAATTTGCAATTTTGGCCCTAGACTTGCCTTCCAGCAGAATATTACTACTCTTAATATCCTTGTGCACAACACTAGGGTTTGTATTCTCATGAATATATTGAAGCCCATTAGAAATATCAACTACAATCTATAATCTAGTTTTCCATTTGAGTATGGGAGAGATCACGCTGGAATCATTCTTGGTCTAAACAAATTCTGCATCATGAAGCCATGAATTCAGAGAACCATTTTCTACATACTCATAGACCAAGTAAGACTAACCCTCGGGACTGATGCAAATACCCTCTAGCTTAACCAAATTAGTGTGGTTGACCTTCTGCAGTACCTTCAACTCCTGGGACATGTCCCATTTTATCAGCTTTATGGCACAATCCTTCCCATGAATGGTACCTCTGTAAACAGAGCCCTCTATATTGCACAATGGGTTGAAGTTCTGAGTTTCCTTATGGAGCTCTTCAAGAGAATACAAGACTAGCTTGTCAATGTATTTTGGAACGCTAGTCACAATATTATTTTTAGTATTCGCTCTCCGAAAGGACCCGATCCTTAGATCAGAAGGCAGCTTCGGATCTTCATACATTGTTTTTTTACTGGACTGACCCCTTCTCCTCAATATCCAAAAAATGAAGAAAACAATGCAAATAAGTGCAACAACCCCACCTAGTGAAGCTCCTATAATAGCACCTATATGTGACCCCCCTCCTGAATAAGTACTGTTATTTACTGCGATTGTTGGAGATGGAGTTGGAGGAGGTAATGCAGATGCAAGTGGGGATGAGGATGGGGTGAGAACAAGCTCAGGACTTTTAGAAATGGGAATCAAAATTGTAGTATAAGGATCTAGGGTTGAATTCAGATATTTTAAATCTTTCATATCTACTCCAAACTTCTGGCTGACACTTGACAGAGTATCTCCTGGGTACACAACATATGTTATGATCATCTTGGTCCCTTTGGTCACTTGGGCTTTTGATGGGCATTTGCATCTGATTTGGAAGATGATTGAAACCCCAATTTGAAGGTCTGTGGGTACTAGGGTAGGTTTTGCAACCTCTACAGCCTAGTATTTTGTCAAATTATCAAAATTTCTAGTTGAAACTAAGTAATAAGTATCGTCCTTAAATATTGTGTAAGAGATATTGGTCTGCAAGTAGTTCTTCATGCACCCACAGCTTATAGAAGCAAAGGCCGCCCATCATTAATGGACATAGTATCAAACGTCAGGTTACTTGCCTCTTCTACTTTGAATCTTTGCGTAGAAAAAAAGTCACTGATATTTATCAAATTAAGGAAATCAAAATCCTAGGCTCTATGAAAGACATGGGTATCACATGGTGACTGGTTGGAGCAGGTGTAGCCCATGTTATTGGGTTGTGAATCCTGGGCCTCTGTTCTAACAACAGCCAAAAGAAGAAAAGAACAGAGGAGTAACATCATCTAATGTCTATTACCCATCCTGGAAGAGAACTGCAACGACCTAAAAATTATCAAAATTGAAAGTGGAAACAGAGAATTCAGTTTGACCATCAACTAAAATTTGTGTAGTTGTATTAATAGGAGGCTGCTGCATTGATGGTATCTCTGAAATTTAAGCATCTTTTAGATAATTTTGTGCCCAATAATTTTTCCCAATTGATACAGCAAGTGGACTGATAAACAAAAAGACTTCAACGTAATTAGTCAAGGTCAATTTCGGCTTGTGGACGTAATGGAAATACTTCCTAACTATAGAAAGTTTTCATATTTTGAAGCCTATTGAAAAACAAATCAGTCATGAGGGTTCTATGTTGTGGCAAATGTATTTTGATGGCTCATGTTCTAAAGAAGGAGCTGGTGCAGGAATAGTTCTCATTTCCCCTTTGAAAGAGAGATTCACTTCTTTATCAAACTTGAATTTGAAGCAACTAACAATGTGTCTGAATATGAAGCTATTTTGATTGGTTTAAAAACAAAAAAAGACATGAGTATTTCAGAAATTTCCAGTTTTGGAAATGCTAAACTTATTATTTAGCAAATATGAATTTTTTTATCAAACTAAGCATCCCAGACTCAGAGATTATTGAATGTAGTATAGATAATTTTAGAAGACTCATTCCTGTACTTTAAAATTTATTTTGTTCCAAGAGAAAGTAATATTTTGGTTTATGCACTTTCTATTTCAGCAAGCTCATTCAAGATTCCAATACCTATAAAGCTGAAATATGAAGTGGAATTTAGGTTTAGACCTAGAATTCTTGATAATGTCAAACATTGGAAAGTTTTTTAGGATGATCAGGAGATTAGAAGATTCATTGAAGCTATTGAAGAATTTTTTGTCCTAAACATTGATCGAGATGAAGATCTCATGAAGAATGATCCTGATTTGCAAGATACCAAAAATCTGATTAAAAAAAAAAAAAAAAAAAATTCAGATTGTTGATCAGCCTATCATTCAACTGCCTACCAGTCATATTCCCAAGGGGTTAATCCCACTTGAGAAGCTTTTTTTTATCAAAATGATGTTTCAGTCACACCACAGTTAGCTGAAACAGAAGCAGAATTGGAAGATTTCAATTTGGGCACAGAAACAGAACCAAGGTATGTTAAGTTGTCAAAAGCTTTATCAGAAGAAAGGAAGACTGAATACCACAAGTTGTTTTGTGAATTTGTTGATGTGTTTGCATGGAAATATGAGGATCTCAAGACATATGATACATCTATCATTACAAATAGGATATCATTGAAGGATGGTACTAGGCCATTCCAGTAGAAGTTAAGACCAATCAATCCACTATTGTTACTAGTGATGGAGAAGGAAGTGAAGAAACTTTTGGATGCTAAAATCATCATTCCATTGAGATACTCATATTGCGTTGCTAATATAGTTCTAGTAAGAAATAAGAGTGGTGAATTCATACTATGTGTAGATTTCAGGAATCTTAACAAATGCTCCAAGAAATATAATTATCCATTTCCAAAGATGGAGCATGTTCTTCAAAAGGTAACCGGGTCAGACAAAATTTCCATGCTAGATGGGTTCTCTGGCTATAATCAAGTATATATTTGGCCAGAAGACTGAGGGAAGACAGAATTCACCACTCCCTGGGGAACATTGATGTATGTAAAGATGACATTTAGGCTTATGAATGTCGAGGCTATTTTTCCGCATGCTATGTACTTTGCATTCATTGGAGAAAATGATAAATTCTTGGTCATCTATTTGGATGATATTACTGTTTTTTCAGCCTCAGATCAAGAATACCTTCACCACTTGAGACAAGTATTTGTCAAATGCAGGAAATATGGTATATCATTGAATCCAAATAATTTTCATTTTGCACTTAAAGAAGGTAAGATGTTGGGTCATATAGTTTTTAAATATGGAGTGAAAATTGATCCCAAAAGAGTGATTGCAATTCAGGAATTAACACTTCCAAGATCCAAGAAAGAGATTCAAACTTTCGTTGGTAAGATCAATTTCTTAAGAAGGTTCATTCCCAATTTTGTTGAAGTGGTGAAGCATATTAATTGCATTTTGAAGAAGGAAAAAGAAGTCAAGTGGACATTTGAAGCCATAAATTCATTTGAGCTGATCAAAAAAGCTATCATTGAAGCACGTCAATTGGTAAGCCCTGAATACTCAAAGCCTTTCTTGATATTTTCATTTGCTTCTGAAGATACTATTGTTGTTGTTTTGTTACAAAAAGATGCAGAAAATAAGGAAGCTCCCATAGCATTTTTTAGCAGAGCTCTTAGAGATGGATAATTGAAGTATGAAATGTTGGAAAAGCATGCATATGCATTAGTGAAAGCTCTGAAGGCTTTTAGAGTTTATATTCTAGATGCTCAAATTATTGCCTATGTACCTTCATCTATTGTTAGAGAGATATTAGTTCAACTAGATATTGATGGAAAAAGAAGTAAGTGGGTGACTAAAGTTCTTGAGTTTGATTTAGAGATAAATCCTACCAAACTAATCAAAGGTCGAGGATTTGCCAAACTACTAGCTGAAGAAAATTATAAAGTTTTGGCTTGAATTTCATGGATGAAAATCTAGAAGGGAAAATTTAAGAACCTATAAACAACATGGGAGTGGATGTAAATCTTTCTGAGTGCAACTGGTATAAGGATATCATTTATTTTCCGCATCATTTTAAACCTCCTCCAAATTTTGATAAAAGCATAGTGAGATCTTTGAAGCTGAAAACTGTTAAATTCTGCATCAATGATAACTATTTACATTGGAAAGATCCTACAGGAGTTTTGTTGAGGTGCACTAACCCAGATGAGTCCAAGAAAGTTATGTTTGATATGTATAGTAGTGTGTGTCAAGGTCATCACTATTGGAGAACTACTGCATATAAAATACTAAGAGCTGGTTAGTTTTGGCCTAGATTATTTTCTGATGTATGTGCTAAGGTGAGAGCATATGAAAAGTGTCAGAAGTTCACTGATAAGAAACATTTGAAGTCTTTGCCTCTTAAGCCCATATTTGTTTTTGTACCTTTCCAGCAATGGGCTTAGATTTCATTGGAGAAATTTATCCACCATCAAGTGGACAACGTCGTTGTATTCTTGTTGCAACTAATTACTTCACCAAATGGATTGAAGAAATACCTACAAGGAATGCTACTCATAAAGTTATCATTAACTATAAGGAGGGAACCATAACCAGATTTGGATGTTCATCAAGGTTAGTAGCAGATAATGCAGCTTCTTTTAAAGCTACACCATTAGTAAATTTCTGTGAAGACCATGGTATTTAGCTCACTCACTCTACAACTTACTATTCACAAGGGAATGGTTTAGTTGGATCATCTAACAAGAGTTTGGTAAGAATCATCACCAAGATATTGGAGAAAAATAAGAAAGCATGGGATTCAAAACTGAAGTTTTCTTTATGGGTTGATAAGGTGACAATAAAAAAATCTATTAATACATCATTGTTTCAAATGGTTTATGGAACTGATGTTGTTTTTCCAGTCAGATTAGCCATTCCTGTAGCTAAATTTCTGCAAGATCATGAAGCTGAGCCAAATGACATGACCAGGAGAATTTATCAGATCATAGAAGTGTAGCAAAAACGAGAAAAACAATATGATTTGGTGATAAAATATCAACAAGATGTAAAGCAAGTTTTTGATAATAAAACTAAAAAGAAGATTTTTAGATTGAAGATCTAATGTTGAAATGGGATGCACAACATCAAGATCTAGGTAAGCATTCCAAATTTTATGCTTTATGGCTTGGTCCTTTCAGAGTCTCCAATATTTTTTAGAAAAATACTTTTGAGTTGCAACATCTTGATGGGATAGAACTCTTTGGAGGCCCATTTAATGGGTGCTTTCTCACAAAATTCTTTTACTAAGGTTGTTGGTAGCCTAAGTTCATTGTAAATACTGGTGTGTTTCATAATAAGACTCCATAGCCCAATGACGAGGCACTGCAACTGCAAAATATTCTTAGATCCTTGCCGGGAGAGCTCTATCCCCTGTGGGGCCAATGTTAGCACAGTTCTATGCCAAGTCATGAGTCCATTTTAAATTTTTTGTTTGTAGGACGAAATTTTGTAAATTTCAAAAAAAAATTGAATGCTACTGAAATTTCCAGTATTGTCTATTTTAGCCTTTTTCATACAGTCTATTTAATTATGTTTTGTGTCTATTTTTATTTAACCCACTGCTACCAGAAATTCCAGTAACCTCCCCTGTTTTAAAAAAAAATAAGAAAAGTGCATCCGATTTGTGTTAAGTCATGTCATCCTGTCATAAAATAAGTTTTAAATATTTTATCATGATTTAGGTCATGTGATAGGAAAGGTTAACGTGGATTGATGTTAAGTTCAAGTTGTAATTATAAGTGGTGAACACTAGGTGTCAATCCCCAGTTTTAAAAACCTACCATTGTATGTCCTGTCAATCAGCTAAGTCATCTCATCCACATGTCAAAGTATGTGATATGTGTTAAAATAGATTGTGGATCTACAGTTTCAATGCATGACCGTTTGGTTGATCACGCATGGACGCTGCCAGAAATTTAGGCCAGTAATAAAGATTCAGTGGAGGTGACTGCCAGTTACAGCTCCGCTCATCTCCAGTCACCTGTAGCATACCATATGAATCTCCGTAGCCAACTGAAGATCATAATGACTATAATAGGGTGTATGCTACGGTTTAAGATACTTACCATAATGAAAAATATCTTGCATGGGAAGGTGAACCAATGTATCTATTTTAAACCACTAAGAAGGAAGGAAGACTATCAGTTTTCAGTTTAACTATTGGTGAATGAGATATTCCAGTGAGCAGCTTGAGAAAGGAGTTTTAGATTTCAGACAAGATCTCATAGAAGACACAACAACACCTATTAGGTGAGATCCTCTAGCCTTTCCACCTATCATATTTCAGCATACAAGCTTATTTATTACTTAAGATGACTAATAGAGGAGGAAAGCTAAAAGGAATTAAACCCCAAGGAGCTGACCTAGTGGATGCTAATTCGAATGTGAGAAGGTTTTTTTTTCAAGCAGGGTGGTATCCATTATGTTCAATACTTGGAAGCTCTCATTTACGAGCATCTCAGGAGTTTTCACATTAATTTAATGGACAGGAAGAAATCATATATGGTCTTAGGTTGAAGGTGTCAACAAAATCAATTTCTGAGGCATTCAACCTTCCACTGGAAGGAGAAAAGAGGTTTAAAGGCAAAGTCATCATTGGAGGAGACATAAAAAAATTCCTTAAAGATGGACACAGAGATCTCAACTGGGCTAAAGTAATTCCCAACAGTTACCTCAAGAGTGAATGGGATGAGGCTATTAAGCTCATCAAAATTTACTTCACTTGTGAGAGGAGGTATATTGTGGTTTTTCTTTATCATATGATATTTTTTTTCATGTTGCAGGTATGGAGACCCTCAACTTACCATTCTTTTTACTGAAGGGCTTGACAAAGATGTCAGCTAGGATTCAAACACACGTAGCCGCATCAGAATACAACTTATATCATCAAGCTCTTATTAAAGTGTTATTTGAGTAAGAACTCAGGAAAAGAAACCAATCATGAGACTATTTTCTGTTTGGGGTTGTCTACCCGAAACTTGACAGGAAATAGCATTTGGATAATGGAGTTTTTTACCGGAATCTGGGCAACTAAAATTCAAGAAATCAGGTAGTTGGAGTGTTTGGAATCCATTTTTGACAGTGGAAATGGATTCAGCACTACCAAAAACTCTTAGGACACTCAAAATACTAAAGTTTAACAACTATAAACATGATTCTGATAAAATATTTGCCAGATTTTTTAAAAATCCATATAGCAGTATTAAGAGCCCAAAAACGTTGCACGAGAAGACGACGACTTTCTATTTTATAGAGCGGGAATAACTGCCTACCTTAGGATATTCCAGCTCAATCATCTTCAGCTTCACAACAACACCCTTAGCCTGCTAAAACAAAAAAGATAAAGGCTAAGAAGGAGAATATCCATAAAAAGACTAAAGGCAAAAAAGAAGATTCCTTCATCCAAGGTTGAGAAGAAGTTGGAGAAAGGAGAAGGCTTATCAATCAATAAGCCTAAATCCATGAATTTGGTGCTTCCCATTTATCCTTTTCCTAATTTTTATACCAGAGCTCAGAGAGGAAGTTCTACATCTACAAAAAAATCCAAAACACAGGTGCTACCAAAAGTTTTGGAAGTAGACATTCAACAGAAAATTCAGAAGGAATATCAGCCAACTAAGTCTGATGAAGAGCTCCTAAAAGATGCAGGGTATGAAATCAATAGCAAAAGAAGGAAAAATGATGCCAAACCTGTTGCTGGTAGCATAAAAAGACACACCAGAGAAAACAACAAGTTTAGGGTCAAATCTAAGGCCTTGCATAATCAAAGTTTTCTGACAAAGGTCATAGATGTAGAAGGAAAATATGAAGGGTTACAGACTAATGAGTCCAAGAATAAAGACAAAGGCAAAGCCGCTACAGAACAACAAACAAAATCCTAAAAAAGAAGAAAGATCCAAAAGGGTTCAAAGGAGAAAAATATCATTGTCAAAGAAGAATCCACCAGGACCACGAGATCAAGATAAGCTCTTGACAAAAAATTAGACTTGGACAAGCTTGCAAAAGTTGTAGCCCATATGGAATAAAGGTAAAAGGGTTTTCTGATAAAACACCTTTTTGCTTACCAAGTATATTTTTGAATAACAGCTCAAATTTCAAAGTGTATAAGTCTGCACGGGTTTTTCAAGTGTTTTTTGTGCATTTTTGAAAAAGAAACAGAGCACTATCGGAAATTCTGGTAGCATTACAGTTTTTTGCGCAATTACAATTTTTTACCGAAATTTCCGACAGCGCCTGCTTTAAATGATTTTTGACAGTTTTCAACAAATTTTCTGAGAAATTTCAAGAAAGATAAGCACTCATAACCAAAGTCACGAGGAGACCAATCAACAAAAAAAGGGGTAGCATGTCAGCATACTCAGTAGTTCAGCCCAAACTGTCTTCTCTTCTCTCATCAACATTTGTCTCAATGTCCTATAACACCTATATAATGTTAGGAATAATGGTTCCTTCTTTTTAGGAGAGATAGATTTTGTGCCTCTCTCTCTATATATACCATTTGTAAATACCATTTCAGGGTGGGATGTTGGTCTACCTGAAGACTAAATATAATAAAGAAAACTCCTTTTTTCACTTCACGCTGGAGGATTTTGTTATTCAAGGACTATCTAATGTATGGTGTGTTTCTCTCATTGTTTACTTCTTCTGATTTATGAGTTGGAACAACTATTAAGGTATGAGTAAGAAACTGTTAGAGAGTCTAATAGTAAATTATTTATTGTTTAGTTTCCTGCAAATCATATAAATTTTGTCTAGAACATGTTAGTGACGGTTTCATGAAATATTTATGAAATACTTTATGCATGTACTCTACTTTCTTAATGTTGTTTACTTGACATAAAACATATTTTATGTAAAGAGCCACTATTGTAGTTGTGTGACTGATTTAGGATATGAATATTTCTTAGAGTAAGTAGGTCAACTATCTATCTCCTTTCATTTGTTACAATCTGCTCCATATACTACCAATTTACCCATACAATCTATACTTGCCACAACTTGCCAAATGCATGAAAGTATTTAAGAATAAAAAATCATTTCAAAATCTTTATGAAGCCATCCCACCACTCAAAACCTTTTAATTTTGAAATGAACTATGATGTGTAAGACTTACTCATTTTGCAGTCAAGGAATGACTCCTTGCACCAACATTATTGATTGGTTTGTATTGCAGGTGGAGCAAGAAGGATAATTCCAGTCAAAACCCCAATGCACATTACAGTGGAAACATCTCGTGCTCTAGAACAAAGCACTCGAGCAATTTAAAGTGATTTGGAAGCACTTTGGGCCTGATGAATCTACATGGGAGATGGTTGATCAAATGTGGGCTATGTATCCTTCATTATTTTCTTTTGAAGGAAAATGAATTTTGGTATTTGTACATATTTATGTATGGTTTATATTGTAAATACTGGAATGAGCTAAGTTATAAAGCTCCAATAATCGACATGGTTGCCATATTGTCATGTTTTTCATGATGGATTTTCTTTGAGAAAGATGTTATTGTAAATATTGAAATGAGCTAGGTTATAAAACTCCATAGGTAGTGTGTTTTTTCATTTCAGCGGTTTTGCTGGGTAAAGGTGTGGTTTAACACTGAGGACGGTGATCCCCTAAAGGAGAGGGCTCTGTAACGACCCTGGGTTAAAAGCTTATGTATTAAAAGTTAATAAATTTAAAATAAGAGCATAGGAAAGGGACATTTATTCCAAGATGAATGTTGGGAAAAATATCCTAGTGGGCATCACTTGTTGTGTTTAGGGCTAAGGAAAATTGGCAAAGGAAATGGCTAAGGCTTTGGAAAAGAAAAAGAGTATTTTTGGCATTTATTTATGAAAATAAAGGAAATTAGGAGAAAAGGAAGGTGAAAGGTCACATGTTGCATGTGAGGAGGAAAATGAAGGAAAATAATGGAAAATTGAAGAAATTAGAGACCTCATCAATAAAAAGACCTTAGAGCATGAATTGGGAGCCTTTTGTCAGTTTAGTGTTAGAATTAGTCTCAGAGAGGAGAAATCACCAAGAGGAGAAAGAAATCAAGCAAGGAAAGGAAAAGTAAGGAAACAAAAGGAAAATCAAAGAAAGACAAGGAAAAGAAAGGAGGATAAGGAAATTAAAGGAAGGCAAGGATCAAGTAGCTTCACTGGGAATACTTGCAGGTAACAAGTTGCATGTATGATTTCCTAGCTAGTTTTAACATGCATGGTATGTGCATATTGTTATTTTTTTTATTTTACTGTCATTGGCATGCATTTGGTCGGGGTTCGACAATGGATTTTAGACTAGCCATTCCATTTCCTGATAGCCATGGTGTGATGGGATTGTTCTGGGTTTTGAGCTTTGGATTGCCTAATGATTTTAGAATCTAGGGCGAGGCGATCTTAGGAAAATTACCAAAGGCCTAGGAATCCCTTGACTAGTAATGGTGGGATACACGGTAAATCATGAGGGTGGAGACGAGAAAAATTCCTCAAGGATAGTGAAGGAATTTTGAGGCATCCAAGCTCGGTTTGGTTTTGTGATCTCAACACTAGTTTAGGTGTGATCACGGAATGGGGAGGGTGGAGGTGGTTTAACCTCTAGATTCCCTTGGTTGTGTCTATATTGGTTTATACCATGAGATCCCACATTCATGCTTGGAATATGGCACGAGGGTGATTGGCTGAAGATATATTTGGCTCAACCAATCTATGATTGGGCGGAACGTGGAAGCCTCGAACCCAGTTGATATTTTCTTATGTTTAATAAAAGCTAAGTTTCACTTGCTTTGGATAAGGAAATATACTGGTTATTATGCGACTTTAATGGTTGTACTCTTATTCTTATTTATCTGGTTATATGCTAGTTATAAGCATGATTTTATGACAGATCTTATTCATGGATATTTTCATGTTTTCACTCATAAATTAATAAATAATGGATGCAAGATGTAATTGGTGTGATGACAGCTAATGAGAGAAGGAAGTGGCCCTTCTTGTTAAACCTCAAATAAGTTTTCAGTCCCTTATGTTTAGACTTGCATTTATGAACTGTAGGTTGCATTTCCACTAATTATTTGACAGAATGTCAGTCTCAGTTGGGGATGGTTAGGTCAAGTCCTCGTTTCAATTTTTGGTTTACAAGCATTGCTTCTATGTTATTTACCTTCTCTATAAGTTTCACTAAGTTCTGGGAAGAGACCTGAGTCTTGGCCCTGAAAATGTGGCACAAAATTCAGATTCGCTGACATAGAACTAAGTAGAAAAGTACATAGTCGTATGGAGACATGATTATGAATGTGACTGGGAACCCATAAGCACATGGAGGCCTCGGAAAGGGAGCGAATGGGGCTCTAGGTAAGGGAAAACGTGGTTTGTATCAGGGGTTGGACACATGGAGGGTTGGGTTACTCCTAAGGTCCTGTGGCACCTAAGGAAAGTCAGTGAGGTCTTAAGTTGTCAACTCCATTTCCTTAAGGTTGCCTAGGAGGTTGAGTCTTATCATAGTAACCCTCAAACCATTTTTATCTTGGGCAGGCCAGTTAAAGTGGGTAGATATGAAAGGATGCGTATTAGAATTAAAATAATATTAATTAATTAAAATTAGAGAAATTTAGAGAACCATATTTGGCAAGATCGAACATAAAAATATCCATTTAAGAGGAAAATTGAGTTAAATTAGGAGGTAGTTAGGGTACCAAATATGGTACTTAGTAGTTGACTTCAGTAATGAACACAAATTGAGGAGTAGAAAAGGGGGATTAAGAGACAACTAGGAGAAGAAATAGGGAGTCTTATTGGGGCAAGGAACGATATTATTTTTGAATTAAATTTTAAATAAATAATTTTGAGAATACTGGTGAGAGGGTGACACATGAGTGGGTGAATAATCAAAATTTAATATTAATAAAAATAATTAATTATTCATGAAGTGAAAGTGTCACCTATGAAGCATCCTATAAAATATGGAGAAATCCATGAGAGAAAAGACTTTTCTTTACCCTATTGTTGGATGGATGAGACTAGGTCAATGTGAGTGGCTATGAGATATAGTTGAGTTTGGTGAGGTAGAATACTCTAGAGAGGGGACTCTTGAACCAAGGAGTGCTCACCTCTATCATCTAACACACTTCCTCCTTTGTACAACCCCATTTCAACTCAAGGGTCCACGGGGAAGAAGAGTACCCAAGGAGTAGGCTAGGAGGTCAACCGATGGGTCACTACATTTGGTCAGAGCACATCAACATTCAAAGTTGGAGGCGTATGAGAGCAAGAGAGTGCAAGTCATGATAGGGCCAAGATCAAATCTCCTCTCTGATGAATGGTACATGTGGTATTTATGATGTTTTATTATATGATTATGTTGTGCCTATAGTTAATAGAATGTAAAACATATGATATGTGGAATATATTGTAATTCATGGATGTTGATGTAAATGCTTTAATATCTTTGAGTTACCAATGTTTATCTACTTATGGTTGTATTCCTAATTTATTTTCATTGTTTAAAAAAAAAAAGTATAGAGATGGTCCCTACATTGTAAAATGGAATAGAGACGAGAATTTTGGTTTGATTAAAGAAAACCAGATATTTTGAATTGAAAGAGTGCCTATCTTTGACATACTTCGTTAGTAAGAGATGATTGGTGTCAGAAATATATTATTTAATTCGAGCTTTGAAGGGATGCTCAATCTGGCCAATGTATGATTTTCCACATGAACAGGGGATCTGGTAAACCTATGAATTTAACATGGGGGCAGACTTATCTTTGATTGATCGAAACATCTACTTCAAAGTTTTATAGGGTTTAAAAACAATCTTAATGTTTTTTTTCTGCAAGATTTTTTCTATAATGTCAATAGTCCCTTTTATGTAAGGGAGAGAAACTGGACCTTGAGGAGGAGAGGAAGGAGGGTTAATGGATTTGGAATTAGAGATGATCTTGAGAGCTTTATTGATCTGAGAAGAGGAATAGCTATTATATTTGAAGGCTTGGAATAGGTGAGTTTTCTTAGAGGGAAGGAATTGGGGAATGAAAATCTTAAGGGCGTAGGAGATGAGGGTTTTAAGAATGCCAGATTTTTTGGAAGGGTGGTGGTGAGAATGGGCATGAAGATAACGATCAGTGTGGGTCTTTTTTTTCATAAACCTGATGGGTTAGGGAACCATCAAGAAGACAGATGACTAAAAATTAGTCTTTTATACCTGCAACAAGCATGGTATTAGGCATCATATTTTTCAGATTACTTTGTTTTTGACCAAAAACATTTGGAGCTTCTTCACAGTTTAGCATTATGGATTGAATTTTATTATTTTTTATTAATATTTAAAATTATTTATCTATAATATGATTGGTTCAGATATGATTCTGTAATGATTGTTACTGAAGTCTTTACACAACACAATGGCATGTGGATAATTGCCTCATATTTTTCTACCATAATTTTTGGATACAATTTCAATATTGACATTTTTTAGATATTTTAAATTTTTCATTGTTAAGCTTCATAGAAAACCACCATAAAATCCTTGAAAGTAGTTGATATTCACCTAAATAACATATTTAATGGATGGGAACAAAATGTAAATAAATACACTTACTAGGAGTTGTTATTTCCTACCAATATTTATGTTTACTTCAACACTTTAATAAGTAGGAAATGTGCATACCTTTTAGTGGTTACTACCCACCAAAATTTATGCAAGTCCTTACCCCTTAATAGGCAATTAAATTATTAATAATAAATTAAAATATTTATCAATTCAAACAACAAATAACTAGGTAAATAAAAAAACTTTATTTTTAATATTTATATTTATTTTAAGAAATATATTCAACCTATCTTTCACAAATATATCTAAATAACAACTAACCTTTTAAACATATATATCTATATATATATATATATATATATATATATATATATATATATATATATATATATATATATATCTATACTTTACATAGAAAATGAAAATGTAAAACCTTCTAGACAACTTTCTCAACAAAAACATTATCACTACAATAAGACACTATTGTAGCTAGGTAGGATTGGATTCTCCATGACCACGATGCAAAATTACAATTAACAAAATACCTCAATTTATCAATCAATAATACCTAATTGTGTAGATTCTAAACCTTAACACTAACTTGAATTCAATATTTTTACTTTAATTTAGCTATATTTAAATTAAGCCATAGATACTAACTAGTATGTAACACTTGTTATGTAATGACTTGATTTAGTTAATGTTTTTTATGACTTTATTGTTTTTTACTTTAATTTATATATATTTAAATTAACTGGTAGGGACCAATTACCATGTATAACACTTGTATGGTGTTTATGAAATAAAACTCGTGTGATTTGTATGATGCCCTGTATAACATTGAAGTCAATACATCTTTCAACACCATGAACTCAATATGTCATATCTCCACGGATTGTATATAGTTTAAGTTGAAAAGAGAATATGTCAAGTAAGGTTAGACCAAGTGGTTGAGATGGGTTGCTAACTTCCTCACCACCCATGTTTGATTCCCTAAAATAATATGCTTAGTCTCTATTAATCAAACACAAGAAGTAAGCCCATCCATAATTATTGAGTCATTACTATTAAAACAAACAAATAAATAAACAAAAACTATAAATGACTCCTCCATAAAATTTTAAAAACTAATGAAAAGTCATCATATCAAAAAAAAACCATAAAAATTAATAATTAACTAAACAAACATTTCTTATTCCCAAACTTACTGGTTTATTTGATCTTATTCATTTGATCTTATTCGTTTAAAAATATATATAAGATATATATTATTTAGATATATTTATTTGTGAGATTTTATAAATATAATTTTTTAATTAAAAAATATTGAATATCGTCTTTGGGTCATTACGACTCAAAAGAAAAACAAAAATGTAATTGATCCCCTCCACGAAATTTAAAATTTAAAAAACTAATGAAGGGCCATCATGTCAAAAAAAACCATAAAAAATAATAACTAACTAAACAAACAAATCTTATCCCCAGACTTGTTTATTTGATCTTATTCTTTTAAAATATGTATTTGATCTTATTCGTTTAAAAATAATTATAAAATACATATTATTTAAATATATTTATTTTGTAATATTTTATAAATATAATGTTTTAATTAAAAATTATTGAATATATTAACCATAATTAAATTGAAACGGGGAGCTTGAGCCTGAAGTAGGTGAACGAGATGAATATTTTAAATTACAACTTTAAATTTCAAATTAAAACTTATTTCAAATTATATTAAATTAAATTAAAAGAAGACATTGAGGAAGAAATGTGTTGGTCCAAGATTTGATAATGAGAAATTATATGTATATAAAATATTTTGGTGAAAATCACATTTAGCGCTAAGAGGTTTTCAAACTAGCTAGTGTGGTTCATCATAGGACAAGATGAGAAATCTGATCTAGAACCTAGTTTAAATTAGCTAGGAAATTCCAACTAACTGAATTTATTGGAATAAGCATTAGTTTGACTCGAATAAGAAAATACAAAAACAAAATAATAATTGCATTATTATTATTATATTATTAAAATTACATGTAATTCATTTATAATTACATGTAATTCTAAGATTTTATACACAATTTATGAAATTCCTAAAACAACATGTAATTATAAACGAATTGTGGACAACATTAATTAATTGTTTTTGTTTTTAATTTATATAATTAAATGGTTTTTTTTTAATAATTAAAATTATAAGATATTTTATAATTTAATTAATTAATTTTATATTAATACAAAATTAATGTTGATGGAAGAGACTCTATTGACCCATAACAATTAATTATTAAATTTTTAATTATTTTGTATTAAATAATTCATATTGGTTTAAAATATTTATATTTCTCTTTTATATAATTTAATAAAAAAATTATAGTTTATTGAATTTAAATATTTTGACTCATTTTTTAGTAAATATTATAATTTTTGTCAATATAAAAACAAAAATAATTTGAAATTAAAAATTAATTTAGATTTATTTTAATTTTGGATCTACCAAGAGAAGAGAGGGATCAAATGATTTTTCACTTTAAAAAAAGTTTACACCTCAAAAAAGTTGATCATTCTCTATACTTGGTATATGGGGAATTAAGATAGATATAGACTCGCTTTTACTAAATTTCATATTACAAATTTTATATCATAAATTAATAAATAAAATTTTTATTATTTAATAATTAATTAGCAAATCTGTTTATGTTAAGTTACTTGAGCTATATATATCTTTCCTTAAACATTATGAGTTGATAAATTTGTGATATCAGCGTATTTCAAACTTTTTTTTTTATTTTAATTTAGAAGGAATATTGATTAAGTAATTTAAACAACCCTCTATATGAGATGACCTATTCTCTTAGTTTAATTCTTTCTCCTCTTTCCTTATTTTTTATCTCTTAGTATTTAGTTTTTATTGCCTTTATTATTGATTATTATATATAGTTCTAATGTTTATTTTCCTATAAATAATATACTTTTAATTACATTATTATTATTATTATTATTTTATTTTTATTTTAATAAAATTTTATATACCTTTCATTTATTATTATGTTATTAATTGTAATTTTATGTTGTATATTCGAGTATTTTTTGTTTTTAATATTCTTTTTAAGAATTAAATAAATTGGTATATATATATATATATATATATATTTAACCTTAATTACATTACTTTCTCTTTTTATGATTTATTTTTTTACTATTTTATTATTTCTGTATTAATTTTTCTTTCAATTTAATTAATTTTTTATTTATTTTTTACTTTTCATTTTTTTTGGTTGTTATTTTATTGACCATTGTATTTCTGCATTATTTATAATGAATGATCTTGATCAACCATATCAGTATTCCCTGATGATGAACTACACTAAGTAGTTCGACACAAGTAGGTTCTTAAATAATAATGTGATTTTAGGAAAAATTGACGATAAACCCTTTATGTTTTAGAAAGAGTAATATTTTTTTAATATATCATTATTGTTGTTTTTTTATTTTTAACAATATTATATTAATTTTTTTTTATATTACTTATCATATAGACCTTTAACATAAATAATATATTTCCTCTACTAAATTGTATAATTAACATATAAAGTTATAAATACAAACAAATTTTATTGATGAAAATGCAATTTTTTAAAAACAATTTTCATAGAGTTTGATAATTATTTCTATTGGTTTACAAAAATTGATCAGAGTTTTATGCAAAGTTGGGTTTTAAAATAAGTGAATTTTTAATTTTAATATATGAAACATGAAAAGACACTTTATATATGTGTGTGTGTGTGTTTGTATGTATATTTCATGTTTATAGAGACTTATACATAGTTAATCTTTCATATCTATTTATGAGCTTAGTGTGAGCCATATATTCCAAACTTTATTTTAAGTTTTTTAATGTAAAAAGAAATTTTCTCTCAAATGACTTGATCCTAGATTTACCTGACTTGCAAGTGTGTGCCCAAGTGCATGACACATAAGTTTCATGTTACAGTTACTTGTACATTGTCAATAGTTACTAACACCTAAATTTATCAATTCTACTTCAACTTTTAAAAGCATGAAATTATCATTATCACTTCTTTTTGGTTTTTAACCTATGTATATACAATACATAATTATAACTTAAAAGTGTGAAAATTTACTTTAACTAAACACCATACAACTATCATTATCACTTCTTTTTTTATTTTTAAACCATATATATAATACATAATTATAACTTTCAAGTGAAAATTTACTTTAACTAAATACCATAAACCTATCACTATCACCTTAAAATATTTCCTAAAAAGCATAACTAGCTTTGCTACTCATTTCACTTCTTACAACTTACATCATATAACCATTCTATCTGAAATAACATCGTTTTATTTATTGATAAATATCCATTAATCCAAAAATATCACATTACCAATATTTAGGGTAAGGTAGCCTTCCTCAACAATGAGGATTTGCTGTATGAAATAACATCAATTAATCGAACCCTTGCTGGAACCTTTATTGATGAGTATCCATTATTCCAAAAGTCATTACATACATTTAACCTGATCCTGTATTTATCCTTGCATATCACATTACATATACATTTATGGTTGCCTTTCCTCAACAATGAGGATTTATTATCTGAAATAGCATAAATTAATGGAACCCTTACTGATAGTTACAGTTATTCCAGAAATCAAAACCAATACATATAGGTACACTTATTCCACAAACCAAAACCAATACATATAGGTACACTTATTCCAAAAACCAAAACCAATACATAATTTTACTTGGCCTTATATCTAGCTTGTGGCCAAAATCAACGTATTGCAACACACATGTATTCATGATAATCAAAGAAGACAGAAGAAGATGAACCAAACGATGGAGCTGATATCTAGTTTGCATGATACAAATATTTGATTTGGGTTCAATTGCAGAAGTGGGAAAACTGCCAATATCAGCCTCCAGTAACTTAGTTGGAATCTCAATAAATGTTTGGACAAGCCTCCAACAGAATCGAAAGCCTGTAAACTATTTCTCCCACAGGGGGTCGATCTCCTGGGTCTTCTTCCACACATGCTCTAGCTATGGTTGCAAGGCCAAGAACACTATCAATGGAGTAAGCATTCTGCAGATTTCCATCAACCCATTGTCTCACCTTCTCTTCTCTATCTTCTCCTTCCCCTTCTAGAAGGGGTTTTATGTGGGTCCAAAGTAAGCCCTCCCTTCCTGCTAATGGCAATCCCCCTTCTCGAACTATGGCTTCTTTGCCAGAAATCAGCTCAAGCAGCACAACTCCAAATGCGAACACATCAAGCTTCGAGGACACCAGCCCATCAGCAAGGTATTCTGGAGCCATGTATCCTTGTGTGCCTACGATGTGTTTTGTAAGAGCATTAATACCAGATTTAGCCATGCCAAAATTTGCAATTTTAGCCCTAAACTTGCCTTCCAGCAGAATATTGCTACTCTTAATATCCTTGTGCACAACACTAGGGTTTGTATGCTCATGAATATATTGAAGCCCATTAGCAATATCAACAGCAATCTGTAATCTAGTTTTCCATTTGAGTAAGGGAGAGCTCACGCTGGAATCATTCTTGGTCTGAACAAATTCTGCATCATGAAGCCATGAATTCAGAGAACCATTTTCTACATACTCATAGACCAAGTAAGACTGACCCTCAGGACTGATGCAAATCCCCTCTAGCTTAACCAAATTAGTGTGGCTGACCTTCTGCAGTACCTTCAACTCCTGGGACATGTCCCCTCTTATCAGCTTTATGGCACAATCCTTCCCATAAATGGTACCTCTGTAAACAGAGCCCTCTATATTGCACAATGGGCTGAAGTTCTGAGTTGCCTTCTGGAGATCTTCAAGAGAATACAGGACTAGCTTGTCAATGTAGTCTGGAACGCTAGTCACAGGACTATTTTTAGTATTCACTCTCCCAAAGGACTCGATCCTTGGATCAGAAGGCAGCTTCGGATCTTCATGCATAGTTTTTTTACTGGACTGGCCCCTTCTCCTCAATATCCAAAAAATGAAGAAAACAATGCAAATAAGTGCAACAACCCCACCCAGTGAAGCACCTATAATAACACCCGTATGCGACCCCCCTCCTGAAGAAGTACTGTTATTTACTGCATTCGTTGGAGATGGAGCTGGAGGAGGTGATGCGGATGCAGGTGGGGATGAGGACGGAGCTTGAACAAGTTCAGGCCTTTTAGAAACGGGAATCAAAATTGTAGTATAAGGATCTAGGGTTGAATTTACACCGTTCAGAGATTTCAAATTCTGCATATCTGCGCCAAACTTCTGGCTGACACTTGACAGAGTATCTCCTGGGTACACAACATATGTTATGAGCATACTGGCCCCTTTGGTCACTTGGGCTTTTGATGGGCATTTGCATCTGATTGGGAAGATGACTTGAACCCCAATTTGAAGGTCTGTGGGTACCAGGGTAGGGTTTGCAACCTCTACAGCCTGGTATGTTGTCAAATTCTCAAACTTTCTAGTTGAAACCAAGTAATAAGTATCGTCCTTAAATATTGTGTAAGAGATATTGGCCTGCGAGTAGTTCTTCATGCACCCACAGGTTATAGGGACAAGCAAAGGCTGCCCATCATTAATAGACACAGTATCAGACGATAGGCTACTCGCCTCTGCTACTTTGAATCTTTGCACAGCAAATAAATCACTGATATTTATCAGATTAAGGAAATCGGGAGCCTGGGCTCTGTAAAAGACATAGGTAGGACATGGGGACTGGTTGGAACAGGTGTAGCCTGTGATATTGGGTTGTGAATCCTGGGCCTCTGTTCTAACAGCAGCCAGAAGAAGAAAAGAACAGAGGAGTAACAGCATCTGATATCTGTTACCCATCATGGAAGAGAACTGCAACGGCCTAAAAATTATCAAAATTGAAAGTGGGAACAGAGGATTCCGCTTGACCATCAACTGAAATCTGTGTTGCTGTATTAATAGGAGGCTGCTGCATTGATGGCATCTCTGAAATTTAAGCAGCTTTTAGATAATTTTGAGCCCAAGCATTTTGCCCAATTGATACGGCAAGTGGACTGACAAACAGAAAGACTTCAGCGTTATTAGTCAAGGTCAATGTCGGCTTGTGGAGTTAATGGAAAGACTTTCATGAACTTTCGGATCGTGGGTGTCCTATTTTGAATTTCTGTATATGATACGTATACAGCTGGAAAGCTTGAAAGCTCTTACGAATGGACATGAATCCTCATTCAAAAGTCACAGGAGGAAAAAAATAAAAAAGAGTACGATACGGCATGAAAACTCGTGAAAAAGATTCAAAGAGTTCGTATGTAAGGGGTTCGTAAAATTCAAAAGAAAATGGACAGACTTTTGATATTATTTTTAATCTTGATAAAATTTGATGGGCAACTTTTGATATTATTTTGATGGTAAATTGTTTTTCATTGGGTGATTTGATTGTTATCAAAGACTTAGAATTTGATGGGCAACTTGTTTTTCGCTAGGTGATTTGGTTGTTTATCAAAAATTTCATAATTTTTTTCCTAGCCATTTAATATATTTATTTAAAAATAATTAAAAAACACACACTCATAAAAATGATAAAAAAAACATACATTCATAGTCAAATTTAATAAATATTTCAAATTTAAAATTCCCACCCTACTTCCAACCATCAACAGCGATACCAAAATGAGCATAGAGAATAAAGCACGCTAAGAAGAGGGAGAGCCTTGACTCGAGAGAGCAAGGGACTTGGATAGAGCGGAAGCTTGAACGAAGCCAAGGATCCATTTCCACATGCATTTTGCGTAATGTCAAGGGAAAACATACAATAGTAAATTGGGTTGTTATCAATATAGATCTTTCTAAAGCACGGATCTAATATGAGCTTAGAGATATAGATCTATCTAAAGTATGGATCTAATATAAGCTTAAAGGGATAAATTTCTAATTTCTTGTGTTGCAAATTTATTTTAGAGTGCAAAAAATAATGTGTAAGTTTTCACTGTTTAAATTGTATTTTTGAATGTTATAGACATCACATAATATGTGTATTGAACCATTTTGTTAATTCATATTAAAATATTTTATTCATAACTAACATTGAATATTTTATTCTATAGGACATTAAAATATTTTCTTTTAACATTTTTTTCTATATATCGATTTCAAGTTGATATAAATTATTAAAATGTTTTTAAAAAACATAAGGTTTAAACATCTTAATCACATATATTTTTACTTCTAATTACTTAACATGATATTAGGTACACATCGCCTTCACAATAGGCTATAGAACCAGTACCATGAATCAGGAGCCTAGAGAGATCAAATTTGAAACTTGAAAAAATATTTACAGGTCAATTAAGAGGAATATCTCTCTAAAATTATATTATTTAAGATAGACATGAGCTAAAATTATTCTTATTATTTTTTTGAGACCTAACATACTTACACATGTCTCTCATACTAGATTGTAGAATGAGCCTTTCAACTAAAAAATGAGGATGATTTGAATCTAATAGATTTTAGAATATTTTGAAAATAATAGATCAAAATTTTTTGGTTTTGGAATTTGTTATTAATATAAAAATGATAATTTAAGAATATATTTTACTTAGAAATTTTCTAGCAAAATATATTTTAATTTTTTTGGTGGAAGCATTTTGAACTACTAAATATACTTTATCATCAAAGTCTTTTGGTTTTGGAATTTATTATTAATATAAAAATGATAATTTAAAAAATAAATTGCTTGAGAGATTTTTTCTAGTAAAATATATTTCAATTATTTTGGTGAAAGCATTTTGAACCACCAAATATCGTTCATCAAATTTTTATGATGAATTATATTTAATAATTTTAAACAAAGATTCTCTCAAAAAATTCTATATATTTTAAAATCTATCATTAAAATAAAAATGATAATTAAAAAAGTAAACTTTTCAAATATTTTGGAAACTACATTCAAATAAAAATGATAATTTAAAAATTAGATTTTCAAATTGTCTTGGAATCCATCATTAAAATAAGAATGATAATTATCATTAAAAAAAAAAAAGATTTTCAACATGTCTGACCATTCAAATAATAAATTTTCGAAATATCTTGAAATTTATTTAATGGCATTAAAAATAAATAGATGAAGGATATGAATACCCACAGAATCTGAAGACCTGTTTCATTGACAATTTCAACAAAGCCAACCGAAACAATGAGAACAACAAAATTTACCATAAATCATGGTTAGCTAACCTAAAATGCTGAACACTATTTGTTTTTTGTTTTCCTTGGTGTTATTGACTACCGAACACTATTTTGTTTTGTTTTACTTACTGTTATTGACTACCGAATCGTTATATGAACTAAATTTCTTGACCATGTCTCGTTACGTGTGTTTTTAGTATTTATTGCGTATAAATTTATGACTCTATGTCCTTGGTTACCGGTGGTTTTAATGTTTTAGTATTATTGTATATGATTTATAAAGCATTAGGTTGAGTTTTGAGAATTAGTTTAATTGGTTGAGGTTTGGTATTAAAGTATTTTTACTTTTAAGAAGGTTATGAGTTTTTTTCTATTAAAAAGTCATTAGGTTATAAGTAATTTTGTTAATAAAAGGTTATAGGTTCAATTCTTTCGACACTTTCGAGGTCAAACTTCGTGATATGAGAAAAATAAAGTAAATATATAGACATCAAATGTATGCATGTTAATTAAGGTATACGATGACAATTTCTAATGTTTAACTTTTGAAATAATTAAAATATTCTTTTTAATTAAAAATAATAATTTGTTACCATGTGATTGACTTAAAAGTTTGGGTGTCTTATTTCAACTTTTTTTATATGTGTCTCATGTGACCAAATCAATAATTCAAACCATTTTTTATTAATTAACTCTTTTTTTTGTAAATTTCGTAGTGCCTTTCTATTTTCATATTTTTATAGAGCAAGTTTCTATACACATTGTATCAATTGCGGTAACCTCAACCTGCCCTAAGGAAACCAGGTCTGTTGGCCACAGCAGAGAGTTAAAAGCTAACCAAAGCTTGAATTGTCTTTTTCTTCTAACTACTGCTTTTATCACTTTACTATGTCCATAACATTTACAGCTAAAACATAAACTATTACTAATATCTGCCAAAAACATGAGAAGAAACTATAATTTAAATAGAAATGCCATCGGAAGAATCCACAAGGGCTGGGTCCTTAGCTGTGGTGCCAGTAGTTCCAATCGTTGCATAGGCCAAAAACATGAGAAGAAACTAGAAGAATCCACAGGGGCTGGGTCCTTCACTGTGGTGTGCAGCAGTTCCACTCGTTGCATACTTTGAAGCTTTCGCTCTATCTTTCCAATTCTGGCATTTGTCTGGATTTGAACCTTCACTATCTCATGAATGTCTCGTTTCATTTGTTGAAGTTCAAAAAGCATAGAAGAATTGTCTTCCTTTGCCTCCATTCTAGCCATTGCCTTTGCTAGAACACATTTCATTTTATTAATTAACTTTTTGTATTGACTAAACTAAATCAATAATTCAAATCAATTTTTATTAATTAACTCTTTGTATTGACTAATTGTAAGTACACAGTAATATGATTATGTTGAGTTAACATATCTTTATTATTTAGAAATCTACATATTAAATAAACAAATAAAAAAAATATCCTATTTAAATATATATATATTATTTATTTAAATCAAATTAGTGGATATTACTTTTAATTAAATTCAAATTAAAGAAAGACATATTAAAATTTTTTGTAATTATAAACAAAATAACATAATGACTATATTATACCAACATAACAAAACTTTAATAAATTTAAAAACTTTGACAATTCACCAATTTTAATGGGATCATGATTGTCATCTTGTAATCAACATAAAACAAATCAATAATTTAAACTATTTTTTATTAAAAAGATTGCAAATATACACTAATCAAAATAAAACAAATCAATAATTATAACTATTTTTTATTGACTAACTCTTTGTATTGAATAATTGTAAATAAGAAAAGAACATAAGATTAACATAGTTGTGTTGAGTTCTTTATTAGATCCTAAAAATTAGTAACTATATATAATTTTTTTTATAATAAAATTAGGAACGAAATGTTCACAAGATTCTAAAAATTAATAACTAATTATTATTAATTATAAAAATTGTATATAATTAAAACATATTTAACAAAGTTAGGAAAGAAAAACTTAGAGATCCAGAAATTAGTAACTATATACAAATAAAACATACTCACACAATTCTAAAAACTAAAAACTAAATAATAACATAATGATTATATAACCCAAATAATGATACACATTTAAAGTAAATAAATGCATGAAGTTAATTAAATAATATTTGTGAAAAACTGTATTGAATGAAATAAAATGATTAAATAATGTTGGTGAAAAATCATCATATTATTAATAAATAAGAAATGAGAAAAAAATTGGTTTTGTTATGTTTGTTAATATCCTTAAGAACTGAAAATTTTATATTGACCGAATTGATCGGTGAAAAAACCCTAGCACCACAGCCATGGCTTTCTTTACCGCCATCGCCGACGAGTCCCTCCCAGGTTCTACAGAGCCTGGAAATCCGCGATCTCTCTTCCTGCCTATGCCAGCGATCGCTACGACATTCTCCCTCGCGAGCAGCCTCCATCTGAAATCGGATTTGCAGGTGAACTTCAAGAGCCAAGCGAGGGGAGTTTCAAATGCAGACCCACCTGTTCGGATCTCTCCACGCCGACAGAACTCTAGCCATTCACAGAATGGAGCTGGGGCGGGTCCCTACACCTCGAAAGTTCAGAACAACGCTTGGATCTGGTGCGCTTCCATGGATCAAAAATATCCAAGCAACCCCCGCGATCAGGAATGTGGCCAACAAGCACAAAAATTGGCTGCAAGCAGAGATCGAACTTGGCCCATTCATCTAGACTATGAAATGCATCTTGGCAACTCAGATCTCCATGTTATGCCCTCTCTAGCCTTCCAAATTCAAATCAGGCTCCTCTTAGGCAGATCTTTGATGCTATGGGTTAGCCCAACGGACACAGTTCAGAAACTCCTGCTCGCCCTGGAGCATCGAATGAGAATACCCACAACTCTTCAAAGGCTCATTCATGGAGGTAAACAACTCGATGCCTCCCTTCCTCTTTCTTTTTATAGCATTGAGAGAGATGTTATCTTAATTTTAACCCTTCGTTTGAGAGGGGGAGCTTTTGGGCATTCCTCATCTGCACCAACATTCTCCTATAGAGATGATGTACATGCACAACCCAAGAAAGAAGCTCAAAACCCCAGCACCTCCAAGCCATTTTTGGTTGACAGATTGGAGGATGTCCCATCCATTGAGATCTCCCATCCAGAGCTGGCAAAACAAATTCAAAAATACGCAGAAGCTACTATTATCTGCAGATTCTACGGACTATGGCCTTAATCAAAGGATCTCTACGAATGGATCTACGCCAACTAGACCCACAACTGCACTGTCATATTCTACTCAAAGGACATTTATTTTAGTTTTTTATCACGGCAAGGATTACCAGAAGGCTGTAAATGAAGGACCGTGGTTTTGGGGACGGGCAGGGTTATTCCTCACTCCCTGGTTCCCAGATTTCGATCCCTCCACAACCATCATCACCAAGATTCTAGCATGGGTCAAACTTCCCAACTTACCGGCTCACTTATGGCACCCTTCCGTCTTCCAAGGCATTGGAAACACCCTAGAACGTTATCTGACTATAGATCCCCATCAGGAATTCAAGGGGCTCTACACACATGGAAGAATTTGTGTTGAAGTAGACCTGAGCAAAGGCTGCTGGAACAAATCAACCTCAAGATCGGTGATTTCCTGTGGACACGGACTTTAGATTATGAGAACACGGCTTTCATATTCCATCATTGTTACCAGATAGGCCACCTTCAGCACTCTTGCCCTGCATTTCTGGAAAAAAAGAAGAAAAACCTCCCCAAATCTAAACCCAAAATATGGATACATAGTTATCTGCCTCCCGTAGATGATGATGAATCCTCCAGTTCAGAGGAGGAGGAGATCGAGGCAGAAATAGAGTAGGCTAAGTAAATGAAGGACCCTTCCTCTGAAGTTCCTCTAGGTCCCCTTGTCACTACGGCTACTCAGAAATGCATCCATGAGTCCTCCTCTTCTGACACAAATAAGGAGACTCCTCCTTCAGCCAACAATACTCTACAAGTGGTTCTAGCCCAGCCGCACCATTTGGGTTGGGTCAAAGTCAACAAAAATAAAGGGAAAAAACTCCACATGGAGAATTATGCCCAATCTGGGTAGATCCTGGTTACTCTCATCTTTTGTCTCTCAAATCTTGCATCTCTATTCTTTGTCGGTTCTATGTTCTCTCTTCGGCACTGAAGTTGATAGTTTATCATTTCCGGTTGGCCCGTTTCTTGTCTCTCTTAATTGTAAAATATCTTTGTACCATATGTTCGATTAATAGAATCAGTCTTACCAAGAAAAAAAAATATCCTTCACAACTCTCCTCGATGGGGGTGTCATTTCAGATGGACAATTGGAGGCATCTTGGAGAGTGGAGCCAGGCGGGCTTCCACACACCACATACTTGCCTTAACGGTTCTCCTCACACGCCCGAGTTTAATGGATCATTGGTATTTGAATCACACTCCCCGCACATGCATAATATACAGGTTGATGGGTTTTAGTTTGGTTATCTCCAGTTGTTAGGTGATTGCGAGAGAAAGTTGGGCGATAGCACCCTATGTATTGGCGCCCAGGCTCAAGCCAAGGCTTGGGGCATTTGTGCAGGGTGAGGAATGTAAATGCGGGTGTGTGTGGAGGTAGCTCTGGTTCTGTGCATGGCCATGGGATATTAAAAATGATCTCCTTGTGGCGAGTGGATTAGAGCCTCGACCAGGGCTTAAACTCTTTGTGGTGGAAGGTGATCTTATTTGGGCGAGTGTGTGGTTACATTTATGGTTAATTAATGCGGTGAGGGTCTTGAAGCTCGTGGGAGAGTTCAACGAGTGCTACTGGTTTCGATTTGGGTGGAGCTCGGAGGACCTAGCATCCTGGTTCGTGTCTCCCTGTGGAAAATTTATGGTGCAATTGACAAAGCGGTTCCAACACGCAATACTTCCCCTAGTGGTCTTGACCTATCCGACAACCTGGGTCTGGTATGCAGTGTTTGTGTGCAGAATTCTAGTTTGAATTCGATAGTGGGCTCCTGTCTGGGTAGAGAGGCTCCACTTATCTTCAGCGCAACCTGGGTTGGTGGGTTTGGTTGCAGTCGTGGTAGTGAGGTCAAGCATGAAGAGGTGATTTAGGACGTCACATGGAAGAGAGACAGACCTATGGGGAACCCAAAATTGAATCTATGCCAACATAGAGCCAACACTCAGTGGCGGTCATGGCGGTATCCCCAACACTCTCCCTAGGCCAAGTGGAAGCCCCGATCACCTTGGAGTCAATAATGTCCCAACTGCAGCACATACAACTCAATTTGGACACTATGCGAGAATAACTGTATGAGGAAAGGAATGAACTTGTCACATACATCAACAACCTCCAACAAATGCAAAACGAGACTTTGGATGCTCTAGAGAGTCTTTGGCACCAGCTTCGGTGCTCCAACGATCACCTCTAAGCTCTTGAAATTCAAGTGGATCACATTGATTATCACCTTCACAATCGCGCAACCCTTTTTTCTACACCTCCTGCTTCCTTTTATGTAGAGATCGGCTCATGTGTTCCCTAAAGTCTGTGATGCTTTGTTGTATTGAAGACTTGATGTATCTTGATGTATCATTCAGAATGATAATATAATGAAACTTTTTTATTGACAATATATACATATATATATATATATTCTTCACAACTCATGGATCTCATTTTTTTGATACACAAATGGTACAACTAGAAAACACAAAAAAAAACAAATCAAAATGTAGTTGAGTTAACTTGCTCTAGTCTTATACGATTCTATAAATACTAGTGAATATTTGTGAATAATTGTGAATGAGAAGTGTGATCTCATTGTGAATAATTTTGAATGGGAAATGTGATCTCTATCGGAAAATTTGGAAATTAATTTTTAGGGATGCTTGTTACACAGTTATTTTTCACCATGCTCATTTTCCCGTCCTTGATCCTGAAATGCCCCGTGACACATCCTGTACAATGTTTCCATCATCAAACAATATGCTAACATATCCCCTTGAAGATCCAAAGAAGACTTCCTTGAAAGATTACTGAAGAAACATGGTCAAATTCCTAGTTTCCTGGGTCAACACCCTTCTTGGTGCCATGACTGCGTTGATGTCCTTTTCACAGTTTGGCCCAGCGCTGCTGTTGATCCCCTTTCCACCAGTGCTTCCTCAAATGGAGGAGAAGCTTCGACCTCTAGAAGCTCAAGGGCGGTGAGCTGGTTGTTGAAAAAAAATGATAAGGTCAAGCTCTCTCATTTTAGAGCCTTGATCTCATCCATGGGGGATCATCCCTTAGAAAGTGGGCCTTCCTCCTCATTTTATGGGCTCCCAACCTCCTCTCCCTTGCTATAAATTGACATCCCTCATTCCCCCAAGTTGAGAGCTTTGTTGATCATTGTCAGAATCGTCTGAACTCTCATCCCTTTGCATGCTAGCATCGTGATTAAGCCTAAGTGCATGGGAGAAGGAATGATTTTGAGCTAGGTGAAGGACTCAGGTTTTCACCTAAGGACGCCTCCAACATCAAGGCCTGGTTGTAAGCTCTCCTTTTGTAATTTATCAATAATAACATCTGATGTTTTCTTTCTATATTTGTCTACATGATTATGCAAATATTTGGTACTCCTTAATCTGCTAGATAGCTAATGTTTACGTTTATTATGTATTGTATCACGATTTTTGTTGTATCTTGATCATCCGTAGGTATTCGCATGCCATTAGTAGTAGGAAGCGGGTATACAAGGATCGTGGATCAAGGTCACCATCAATGGATCCAAGGATATCGATTGGAAAAAGGTATTTATGTCTCTTTCCTCATTGCACTGTAAACATTAGTTAAGAAATCTTATGTTAGAAAGAATCTCGTGTTGATAGAACCACTCTAGGGCTAGAGAGATCGCCTCTGTCCACAAAGGGGATTTATCTTAACAACGTAATTGGTGACTCCATTGATTTTTGAAATTTAAATCTTGTTAGGCCTCTCTCAGCTTGTGTAAGGATTGTTAGTCACTTCACTGTGTCAGGTCTGGTGTTTGTGTGAGACTCTTTTTATTTTTTCCTTGTTTTAGCGACCAACGTCCTTTCTTTCTACACAGTATTGTTGGCAGTGCTGTTTTATATAGCACAACTGCATTGATTGGCCTTTCAACACCCTCCTGCTTAGCTCAGAAGCGTTGATCTTAGTCTCAGGAAAATCTTGAGTTTCCCTTGTAATTTTTCAGTGTGTCCTGGCCCTTGAAGGAGTCTGTGAGATCTCAGTGATCTCCTTGCTGTGTTTGACTTACCTATCTTCTCTGAGTGAGTCTGATTCATCTATTTGATTTTTTTGTAAGTTTGGGAGTTTTTCGCCATTTCAAACACCCTTTGTCATATTGTTCGTCTTATTTTGAAGTGAATTGGGGTATGCTTTGGTCATCTTTGCGTCTATGATTTTTTCCCTTCGGTTTAGTGTCAAGCACAAGATTACACATTGTTTGGAACACAAGTCTAGAAGAATAGTGTGTTTTGTCTAAATTCAAAAGGAATGGAAGCAATTTTCATTTAGTTTTGATTTAGATTATCGTTGTTGTTTTAAGAAGAGTGAAAAGAATTTCACTCATGAATTTCTTTGAAATAATTTTTGTTTGGTTCGATTGAAAGAAAAGTAAAGGGATTTTACATTTATTATTTTGTTCATTTTTTTTTCTTTTGATTACATTTCAAAGTGAAAAACAAAAAAAATATTTTTCGTGCATCTTAGTGAAAAGAAAAAAAAATCATTTTTCAATAAGTTGCATTTTCAACCTAGTGCTTCATATAAGTAGATTCCTTAGTACCAACAGGTTCAGCTAGGATCTCAGGCTGGACCCTATATTTAGCAAGGACCGCAGGCTAGACCTTATGTTCAACAAGGACCTCAAACTACGCCCTATGTTCAGTAGGGACCACAGGCTGGACCCTACATTCAGCAAGTACCACAAACTGGACCTCATGTTCATCAGGGACCTTATCCTGGACCCCATGTCCAACAAGGTCCACGGCCTCAGTTCCCACATGAGTCATATCAACAACCCCAACAAGGTCCCTATCAAAAATATTTGTGGCAAGGTCCTTACCAGCCATGGGGAAAATATGCATATCTGGGTCAGCATCTGCCCTACTAGGGGAAATATCCTTATCAATCAGGTTGGAACCCCTGACCTTTCTCACCTCATCATCTATCTTTTTTTTTCTTGGCTACGTTGGAATTTCCGGATGTGTCAAAGCTCACAAATGACCCTATCTAGCACCAATTGCTTTAGCTACCAATTCCAACCAAGATTCTTGGAGATTGTACGAAGTTCCGAGGAAAATATAGGGAAGACCCTCAAACCCATGTGATGGCATATCACTTATGGTGTTCATCTAATTCTTGGATTGAAGATTATATTTGTCTTCGTCTTTTCCAGCTCACTTTCACTGGTGCCGCGACCAAATGGTACATTGAGCTCCCTCGAGGAATTTTCTTCGATTTCAATTCCTTGGGCATGGCCTTCCTCACTCATTTCCAGCTTCCTGTCCAGTATGAGACCACCACTCATCTTCTTACCTTGCTGAAGTAGTAAACTACTATGCACATCTCAGATCACATCCATGAATGGTGGCATTGTCGTCGCCTCATCAAATTTGAGATCCCTAATTAGTTGTTGATTGAATGGTTTACAAAATCATTCATTCCCAAGGTTGCAAAATATCTTGCCATGGGTGGGTGTGTTACTCACGAGGAGGTCATTTCTAGATCTCAATAACTCAATTTGGTTTATTCCAAGTCCAGGAATCTATGTGAGTTATTACATGATGCACTGCATCCTTCGACTAATCCCGCATCATCTCAGTCTCCTGTTAAGCCTCCGGTGGATGGTGTTATTGGGAAAATGGCTCATACTGATAGCAGTGTGCCTAATACTTCTTCAAAGTCTAAAGCCATAGATGTTGCTGTGCCCCCTACTCCTTCCCATAACCATAAGAATCCTGGTAAAAACTCAGAGGTAAATGCAGTTCAATCTACTGCAACAAATAAATCCTCGAAGGGTAAGAAGAAGGATAAAGGAAAGTATAAATCCAAAAACCCTAAACAAGATTCAAAGAAGTCATCTACTGGCGATTATTCTACATGTAAGCCCAAATATCCTTGTCTAATATGTGATGATGATCATTACACCAAGGATTTTCCTCAACGTGCCAAAGTTGCCCATCTTCTGAAGGGTGTACTTGGGACTCCGACTATTTTGAAAGAACCGTTCCCTTCCTAGCAGATGCAAATGATAGATCAAGCTCAATCGTCTGGAAGCTCTCAGGTGTTCATGGTTGGAACACAATATGTTGCCATAACCATGAGAACGAAAGATTATCCCAATCCATCCAAGGCTCCTATGGAACCAAAAGCTACATATCAGCCTTCCTCTTCCATGCCTCCTACCTATGGTCCTCTCTAGATTCAAAGACTGAGTAGTGAGTCCATCATCTGACCACCCACAAAAGGTGTTCTTCAGAAATCGTCTTACAATACAAATGTGAGAGCAGCAAAACACTACAATATTGTAGAAAATCTAGCTCAAGTGCCTTTGGAAATTTTGGCTTTGGAGGTCCTTTAGTGGTGCCCATCACAATGGAAGACACTACTCTTCACTATTGGAGGGATTGATCCTTCAGATTCTAGTTTGATTACTTTCGATCTCGAGAATTTCGCTCCTCGCCTCCCATCTCAGGTAGCTTTTCTGATCCAAGTTACCATTATGGGAAAGAATATTCATCGGACTATCGTTGATGAAGGTTCTTTGACTTGCATCATGTCTGTTGCATGATGGAAAGCCATCGACTCTCCCCCATTAAGTTAGTCCCCAAATACCTTAGAATATTTCAACGGTAGAGGTTCTCGGTCGTACAATATTCTCAAGGTATTTCCCATCCGGTTGGAGGGGAAAAAGGTAACCATGGAAGTTGAAGTGGTAGACACCAACTTGAACTATAATCTCCTTCTTGGACGTAGTTGGATAAACATTATGGTTTCTGTGGTCTCCACCCTCTTTTTCTTCCTCCATTTCCCTCATCAAGGGAAGATAATGACTATCGATCAATTGGATTTCTTCCACTCTGATTCTTCAGCAGGTAACATTCTGTATGTTGGGAAGACCGCTACTCCTTTTGAGAACATTGGGTTGGGTTTGTTCAAAGACTCGTCTCTTATGGGAGTTTTTCTGCTTTTTCCTCTGAATTTTGCATCCATCAATATGATCTCGGTTGGTAACGATCCATAGATTATCCCCAATCCCGGCCAACTCAAGAGTTTTGGTGACATTATGCCTCTTATCCCAGCAAAGAAAATGTATCAAGATATTCTCACGGCTTCTGAGGCTGCATCTAGAACCAATACTCATTTGGTTTCCTATCTAGAAACTTATGTGCAGTCTCCTTGGTTTGGTTCTTGGGACTCTGATGATCCCTTGAATGAGACTTTCTACACCGACAAGAGTATCGTGGAGTTCATGTCTCTCAAAGAAACTCCATGGGATGATGGAAATAATCATTCCTCGTTTCTCCCAATCTCAGGTGACATCTCCTCATGTCTAGGATCCCATGCTTCGTCAGTACCAACTGACCCACTTCAAAATCTTGCTTTGATTCATGAAGTGTTGTCTGAAGGGAACATGGGAAATATCACTCCGACCATTTTGATCAACATCTCTATCAAACCAGGGATTGTCGACAATGTTCATATCGGTGTGTCTTGTTCTCTCGATGAGATCAAGGCCTATAAGGAACTTTTTCAGGAGTTTTGTGATGTCTTCGCGTGTTCATATGAAGAAATTCCAGGCGTTGATCTAAGTATCATGGTGCATGAAATTCCCACATATCCGGATTCGAAGCTAGTTCGCCAACGGCTTTGTCTTGTGCACCCAAGAAAGGTTGCTGCTATAAAGGCTGAAGTTGAAAAAAATCTTAAATATGATTTTATTTACCCCATACCATTAAAATATTGGGTCTCGAATATTGTTCCTATCAATAAGATGCAAGGGACCATTCGGGTTTGTGTTGATTACCGTGACAACAATCGAGCTTGTCCGAAGGACAAATACCCCACTCCTTTTATCGATAATATCATTGATGAATGTGACGAGAGTGAGATATTTTCTATTATGGACAGTTTCTCTGGCTATAACTAGATTAACATCGCTGTAGTTGATCAACATAAAACCACTTTTATTTGTCCATGGGGGACTTTTGCCCATAAGAAGCTCCCTTTCGGCTTGAAGAATGCCGGAGCAAGCTTCCAGCGAGCTATGTGTTACACCATTTTTTGGTCATCTAACCTGTTACTATTAGATGGAACTAAGTACACCATGTAAGACCAATTTTACCCTAAGTAAAATTGCTTTCACTATGAAAAATAACTTAGTAAATCACCTTTATTAAGTTTTTTATGGTATAAATAGGAAACCCCATAAGGAAATATTAAATAAATCTACATTTGTTTGATTTTCCTCAAGGAATAATTAGTTAAACAACAGTTTAATTAATATTCCTGGTCATATTTAAAATTAATTAGATAAATCATTATTTATCTTATTATTTTCTAGGAATAATTATTTAAACCTTATTTAAATAATATTCCTTGTTAAATTTGACTAAATCATTCATTAATAATTAAATAAATCATTATTTATTTGATTATTACTCAACCACATCCTTAAAATAATAAATAAATCATTTATTTATTTATTATTTACAAATAAAGGGGTTTGACCCAAGTCAAATTCTTTTTCCCTCCAACAAATATAATAAAATATTCCATAAAAGTTGGATCTAGATTTGGTTAATAATATTTTAATTATGCACCAATATCTAGACAAACTCAATATTTTGTTATAAATAGAAGGGTTTTTCCATTCACTCACTACCTTTTGTTGCCTAAAGATCACTCTGGATCTATACTTTTGGTCTGACTTTGATCCACCATCATTGTCATATTTTTCTATCTTTTTTCTTGTGAGCTCCCTTTGAGTTCCATTTTTTGTCTGGGTTTTCTACACCATCAAGAGAGAGGAATTTTAGATCTGAAGTGCTGAGGACTTACAAGAACCCATCCCATTGAGGAGAACTGGTAACATCCTTCTATGTTTTCCTCCCAGGTGCCCTTAATATAAAATTCATTCAACATATTCTTGTCTTGTCTATTGGATGCATGGAGTAAATCTCATTTTTTATTTACTGCTTTATGTCTTCTGATGCATAGATCTAGATTTTTGCAGCATTTATCTTGATCACCTAATTGAAGATATGAAGATATTGGCAGCCATCCTTGCTGTTAGGGCTGTTTTTTATGCACAGCTAAAGTGGTCTTTTTTCGTACACTTGCAATTAAGATTCATACTAACAACTGACGACTCCACACGGGTTTACGATTATGACTGTTTTCGTTTTTTAGATCCCTGCATATGCAGCTACTTCAAACCCTATGATTTCTCTTCAGCTTCTTGTTTTTCTTTTCTTGATGTTTTTTTTAACCTATAAAACCCTAAAAAATTAAAAATTCTAACTTTCGTGTGTTTTCGGACCTATTGCGCAGGTGACAGACATCAATCGCAGCTTAGACAACACATTCTACTGAAACATGCTCCCAAGAGTACCGGAAGTGCAGGTCACACTTTTTGGCCCCAAACCTGTGACCTAGAGCTTCAGGACGTGGAAAATTGACCAAAACCTATGACCTCAGCAAGAAATAGGTCAGAAACTGCAACCTCACTTTTTTGTGGCAATTTTTCAGAAAGTTTTTTGGGTTTGTCTAGGCCTCTGTTCAGGGTTGTCTGACCTCCGTATCCGCCCATTTTGGACTTGTACATGTTCTGTTTTACTCATCTAAGTGGGAACCTAACCCTCTTGGGCTTAAGTACTTTCCACACTTTGTGGAAGAGTTTTAGCTACTGCAGGTTGTCTGAAATTCTCAGAGTGTCCAGCCATTTTTCAGATCTGATACCTTACCTTCAAATCCACTTCAAATTGGCTATTTATCCATCCAAATCACCTCCTTTTAGTTTTTTTTGGGTTTTCCTCTAGGGTCCCCTCCGCTTCCCTCCAAGTTATAGCCTTTCGCCACCTCATTTACAACAAATTTTCCTCTGATTTTTTGTTATTTTTCTACACCTATTTCTAGCAGATTTGACCTTTAGATCCATGTCCCTCCTGACCTTAGATCTATTGGCTATTTTTGGTGTGTTTTGACTAGATTTTTGCCCACCTAAAGACTACTTATTGAGAGACCCACCTCCTTGGGTTTATATTATTGCATTATTAGCTATTTATTTTCTGTTATTTCAGTTTCATATACTGTTATCTATAGGTTTATTTATAGTTATACAACATGCTTTTTATTTTTCTCTACAAATGTCTAGGTTTAAAAATTAAAATTTACACACTTTACACACACACCCTAAGTGAAGAAGAGCTTGGTTAACACCGCCAAGAAAATAATTTAACATTGAAATCAATTGATCTTGAACCTCTCTACCCTTGTTTCGACATTGTAATCAGTTTATCCTGCACCTCTCCGCCCTTGTTGGTCTCTCTTCCCTTTGTGTCATGTTTGTACCGTCATCATTGCGCCACCAAGGCGTTTATCCTGGAGACTTCTTGGCCTTCATCCTCAATTTCTGGTAGGAATACTTACTCCTCCACGTAGGATTCGAGTTAGTCCTCCATCGAGTCCGCACTCCGACTCCTCTTCTGGTTCATTGGGTTCCCCTTTTGGTTCCGCCCCTGGTTCACCCCCTGTCACCTTCACCATGTCTAGTTCAGGACCTAATGCTGGTGGTATCCCCGACCCTAATGCTGGGAATATTACTAGTGGGACCACAACAAGAACTATCCCGACTGCTCTCTTGCTTCCCTATATGGCAGGCCTCATTCTTCCTGATTTTAACCAGTTGATCAATGACCCTATACACCATGACGCTAGTTGGCCTGCTATGCTGACCAAGCTCCCTTCGGACATCCCCAAGTTTGAAGGCCTTGCTGGAGAAGATCCTAGAAATCATGTTCGATCTTTCCACATGTGGTGTTCATCTAACTCCATTACCGATGACTCTATCTGTCTTCAGTTGTTCCAACGTACGCTTACTGGTGAAGCTTCTAAGTGGTATGTTGATCAGGCCTCATCCTCTCACACCACCTTTGCGACTCTTTCCTGGGATTTTCTGTCTTATTTCCAGCTTCCCCTTCGTGATGACACTGTTACCTAACTTTTTACTTCTTTCTGTTAATCGTCTGCAACCCGCCTATCCGATCATGTCTAGGAATGACGGAGAAGAAAGAGCCTATGTCGAGCCCCTACCTTCGAAGACCGTGTCTACATGGACTGGTTCCTTAGATCTCTCTTGCTTGCTATCGAAAAAGATGTCGCATTGCATTTCCCTCAAAGCGAAGAAGCAGCTCTCCAAATTGCATTAAAATATGACCTGATCTACGCTTAGTCAGGTTATGTTTATACCGTTCTACCTGATATTCCTAGACTCGGTGGTGCTAATGCACTGAGGGCATCTCATGTCACCGACGGTATCGTTGGAGCTGTCTCTCATCCATACGTTCAGCCTCCCATTGGCTATGGTTTTCCTCAGGGGGGAGCCATCACCTCCTACACTTTTCCCCCTCCCGGTAGCATGTATCCAGGATACGGCATGACTGCTCCTTTTTCCCAACCTCCTATCTACCACAATGTTATCCAACCTCCTTATTATTCGTATCCACAGCCTGGTGCTCCAGCTCCTCCAGAATTAGCACCTCCACCCCCCTTGCCTTCTCAACCCCCGCAATAGCAGCCACCGCCCCCTCAAGGGTAGGTGTATGCACAATAAGGCGCGACTAATCCTCCTCCTTCCAAAAAGAAGAGGAAAGGCACTCAAAATCAATCTAACTCCAATAATCTTGGACCTAATCCTCAAAATAATGCTCCTAACACTTCTAACCAGCAACAGGGCACTCAACCCAAGCAAGACATGCTCGTTTTCAAGAACAAACCTTGTTCTTATTATGGTGTGTAATATTCCCAATTAACCCAAGCTAATGGTAATATTCAATTTTTCTTTGTCTTACTTTGATTTTCATGTTGATGAATTAAATGTGAAGGAGGACATGTAAAAATCCTGAAAAGACTGAATAAATCAATGCCCATGTGAACAAGGATAAATTAGGGCCATGTAAATAAATCACTTGCAGGTGTGAAAGGGGTTTGAGCTATGAGACTGGGTCAACCTTGACAAAATCTACAACGTTGTCTAGATTCAATGCACCTCATGAAGGGACAACGCATTTCTAGAAGGAAGCCCCTCATGTGAAAGAAGCTAACTCATCAAGGTGGTTTAGGGTTTGCAAAGGCTTTGATCTTATAAAAGGAAGGGGAAGGCAGCAAGAGAAGGTTGTTGATTGTCTATATTTTTGAGTATCTTGTCTGTTTAGACAAATACTATTCTCTGATGTTTAGTGGAGAATTGTGCTGCTTAGCACTTGGAGTTCCTATGTAGGGATTTCACCTCTTCCATTGAGGATTCTTGGGGGAGTTTTTGCTGATTTGATCCACTATCAGGTTTTGGGCCAAGCTCTACTTCCAACTACAATGTAGATCCAGTGAGGGTTTTCTTGCTTTTGTAGGCTGCAGTAAGTGGAATTATAGATCTGCTTAGATCTAGCTTGTATTGGAGCCTCTTCTCAGTGAGTGTCTTTTAACCTCCTGGAAGAGTGCATCCATTGTTTGAGCTTCATATTTGTATCTTGGCATCAGGCCATCTATGTCATTCAAGCTACAACACAGTTTTCAATGAGGAACTGTGTTGTTTTCAGTGGAGGGTTTGCAGGGTGTTTGGACCCCATTTTTGATGAGAGACCTCTGGTGATAGGCTTTGCCTTTCACTTTGGTGATCCATGGATTAGCTTGCTGATCCATGTTCTGTTTAGATCTGATCTATTTTAATGTAAATTCATCTTCAGAAATTTCTAAAGCATTTTGCAAATCTGCAACTTAAAACTCAGATCTACTCTTTGTAATGCATGATTTGGTCTAAAACCCAAGGGGATCTTGTACATATGTATTTCTATTTTCCAGATCTGAAATGGATCTGATGTTTTGTCCACAGATCTGTCCTAGATCTGAGATGTAATGTCTAGCTGCTGCATCTCCTTAAAATAGTGTTGTCAAGCCATTCTACAGTTTATATATGTGTTGTAGCCTTCTTTTCTGAAGATTTATTGCTCTCTTGTCTCTTGTATTCTACTGTATATTGAAAGAGCTTCATTGTAATTTTGATTTTCTGCTGTATTTTCATAAGTTAATCTTATTTGATAGTCTCCTGCTCATACTTTCCAAGACTGCGTTTTTTCTGAAGCAGTTTGTTGTGCATAACTGCAACCCCTCTTGTAGGGTGTTTTTCAGCTAGACTAGGTGGCGAGAGATATGTTTACCACACCTAGTTTGATTTATTTTTGCTCCCCTTTTGGATCTAGAATCTAGATCTACTGATATAAGGGATCCAAGGGCTGTAAACTCATTTCAATGCATCAATCTCCCAGGAGTGCATTATTTCAGCAGGCTTACTGTGTTATTCCGGATTTGGAATATTACATGGTGTTTATGGTCATTACACACACAATTGTCCTATTTTACCATAGATGAAGCAGATGTGGGAGTATCAAGCAACATTGAAAGGACAACAAGCCTCCCCTTCCGTCCCTCCCAGTGCTGCACCGAGTCAACCGGCTATGTTTACTAATCCTTTCCCTTAGCAAGGATTTGTGGCTACCGAACCACCTGAAGGTAAGGTGGCCACTCAACCTCTTCCATCTGGTACCCCCGATTTCCAGATTCTGATGATGAATCTTGACCAACCTATAACCATAGATATCAATATTCAGACTCGGTCCCATCAGTACAGCAAGCCTCCCGCTACGTCTATCCCCGAGCCACCTCCTTCAGTCTCTACAGAGCCTCTTTTGACACCTAATGGTCCCTTGCAGATCCCTCAGCCTAAGGCGGAGGTTCATGCCAAGATCCCTAAGGGACCACTATATCGAAATGCTGCTTCTGGAAAAGCTGCCCATTCATATAGTATAGTAGATGATTTGGTGCAATCCCCTGCTACCATCACAATGCTGGAACTCTTCCAGTCGTGCCTTTCACAACGAAAATATATACTATCTTCCATGGGAATTTTAGATCCTTTCGATGATTGATTAATCATCTTTGATGTTGACCGGTTAGAACATCCTCCTCTCCCTGCTTTCGTCACTTTCCAAATCCTAGTCAATATCCGAAATGCCAACGTTTCTTGATGCATCATTGATGAGGGGGCATCCACCCGTGTGATGTTCGCTTCGGTGTGGAAGCAACTTGGATCACCTGAGTTGGCTCCTTCCACAATCACTCTCCGAGCGTGGGATGGCCACACCTCCTAGCCCATCGGCTTATTCTGCAATTGTCCTATTACTTTTGCGGGCAAGACTATTTGCATTGACGTAGAATTCATATATGCCCCCAGATTACAACATTCTATTGGGTCGTAGCTACACCTATGCGATGTGTATTTTCCCATTTGCAGTTCACCGCAATATTTCCTTTCCCCATAATGGAAAGATATTCACCATTAATCAGTTGACATATTACGAACCGAAGTCTCAAACCTCCCTTGAGTCCATCATCTCTTTTGTGGTGAATAAGAAAACCGTCGATCCTTTGACCAGTGTCTCACCCGGAGTCTACAAAGAATCCTCATTGCTTGGTACATTCCCTACTCTTCCTCCTCCGGTCTCTGATCCCAGCTCATCAAATGTTTGCATGATGCAATCGTCTCGGGCCTCCCTCAAGCGGCCCGGTTCAGCTATTCAGCAGCCTTGCCCTCCGCAGCCTACTCCTATCCCTTCGATTCAGCCTTCTGGACCCCCTCCTCTTGGACCTTCACCTATAACTGGTGTCCATGAGCCTTTATACCCTCCTGGAATGGTTCCTCCTGGCCTTAACCATCTTGGAGCCATCCTGCCTGGCCATTACCCCTCTGGTCAGATATCGTTCCTAGCTCCCCCTCTTGGAGTGTACACGGTACCTGTCATTGCTACCCTCTCTCTTCCTAACCTGACCCTAGGGATTATCATCTGGTACCTTGATCCCCCAGCCGCTACCCCACCTGGTCAACCCAAACCTTATCTTTCTTTGCCCTGGTTCAACCAGTCCCTATGACTTCTCCCGCTACTACAATGCCTCAGCCACCTCAACAGGAACCTTGTCCTATTGTGACCACTTCGAGTAAGAAGGGCAAAGCTCACAAGAGGGCATCAAAATACAAGGCTGCCCCAACAAACCCTGGCCCTCCTCAGCCTCCAAAGCGTATCACCCAGTGTGATTTTTATGATGTTGTCGGTCATGCCACACATATTTTTCTGGAGTTGCCTCATCTCAAGACCATGGTTAATGTTGCGTTCCCTGAGTCTACGGTCCCAGAAACCTCTATTCCTTCCTCAACTGCAGCCAGGAACCCTAAGAATATTCAAACCAACCACCCCTGTACTTTGTGTGATCTCCATGGCCATTATACCCACCTCTGTCCCCACCTCAAGGACTTCTGCACCTCTCTAGCGGTAGTTCACCAATTTGAGGCTAAGCGTAATGAGTCCACCGCTCCCTTATTTACGCATTTTTCTTCAGCATAACTAGAGGACACATCAAATCCCATAGACATTCCCCCTCCAGATGTCGAAATGACAAAGTCTTTGGCCACTGTTCACTACCTGTCATAATTTATGAGATCCATGGTGGAATCTCCCTTTGAGACTTCCCCTTCTATTTCACTCGACCCCCCTTCAGCGATCACCCTGGGCTCAACATCAGTGGATCCATTATCTAATTGTTCTTCCATCACCCGCCATGACGATGCGCATGTGAACCTCTCTTCTCATGATGATGATTTAGGTATCTTTGCCGCGTCAGGTGGTATTTCTTCCACCAATCACCCCATCTTCTATTCTGATGACGACATTATGGAAGTAGTCACCACCCCTGACTTTATCTATCCCCCCTTACATCGAACCTATGCATTCGACCCACATACACCTTATGATCATTACATTGACACCCAATGTTTAGGTAAGGGGGAACCCATATTTGAGAGTCCAGGAAAATCAATTCTCCACAACTCTCCTAGTGTACCTGGTCATGTCGACTCTAGTACCATTATTCTTCCCCATTTAGAAGAACCTATAGAGCCCCATATCACTTTAGATCAATATAGGGATGATACCCCTCATCATTCCTTCATCTTACATCAGCAACCCAATCCCCTGGACATTGTTGTTGACCAACCTATGGGTTTTCTAGGAGAGCACCAGTTCATTATCTCCAAATCCTCTCTTTGGGATAGTGACACCATGTATGCCAACCCAGAAACTTAAGTCCATTTGATTCATATATGTCGTACCAAAAGAGATTGGTAATCCTCCATTATCTTTCTCGAACTGCATAACCATAATGAAAACAAATGACACACCACATCATTAAAATGTGTTTAGATTCCCCTTTTTCTAAATAAATTTTGGCATGACCACAACATGCTTGGGGGCACCTATGCCCCTCAACCATAAAAATCCCAGATCTTAGCTAAAAACAGCACTGAAATCCCCTTTCTCTGATAGGTCACACTTTTCAGGTCATTTCCTGGGACAGGTCATAGTTTTATGCCCAATACCTGCTACCCAGGTCATAGAACAGACCCAAAAAAGTGCGACCTGGCCTGTTCATGAGCCCTAGGTACCTAAACTAAAATTTTGATCCCCTGAAATGAAAGAGTAGGGTTAGGCCTCTTACCTGAAACTGGAAAATCTCGATTCCAACGGTTGGTTTGTTCGCTATGTTAGCTGCAAGATTTAGGGCCTTCTCTCCTCTCTACATTCACCACAACTCCACATGCAATGAGTGAATTTGGAGGGAAAATGCCTTATTAAAAGAGAAACCCCTATTTTTTCTTTCGCCTGCTGCGGACAAACCATAGCTCGGTTTGAAAAACCATCTATACCGCTGGAAAGCTCTCACCGAGCCCTCAAATGGGTATCTGTTAGTTTTTTGTGATTTTATACTTCATGAGGACACATTTCGTCCAAGAAGGGTCACTTTAGCACTCCTCAAAATCGAATTTCTTCACTTGCAACACTTGTAATTCGGGCACCACTTTGCCTTCATACTTGTCCATGCTCATGTCGATTTTCGTCGTGAGTAACCATCTTGTACTCATGTTTTTATGGTCTCCATTGGACCATTTCTGTGTGGCAGCATCATTGAGTCACCCTTGTTTAGAGCATCCGAGTTGAGTCATCACCGCATTCATGGAGTCTATCCCGAGTCCCTTTGTATCTCGCTATAGTCCTCTATCCTTCATTACTTGGTTCCTCTCTTGTGTCGCACATTATGGCCTTCAGTCCTACTGTCCCTTATCCCTCTGATATTGTGTTAGTCGCTGCTAGGTCATCCATGACTTTTATTCTCTAACAAGGGAAGTCGTTCGTCGGCTACTCAATACCCCCCATTTCATCATCATCCCTGGTGTCAGTCTGTCAGTCACTCTACTATTTTCTCTCGTGCCTTAGTTGAGGATCCCTTATTTCCTCACCTATGGAGGACCTCATTCTGTCGACATCAAATTATTCATTCCAAAAGACAGGTCTAGAGGGTGGTGTACCTTGGTTCCAGCTTCCACTCATGTTCGGTGCCTCGGATCAGGAAAAGGGACTCCTTATTGCCCTTTGACTTGATTTTTTCTTAGCTCCAACTCCCTTCAGCATGATCGAGATCCGTATGCTTGATGGTTCAGTGATGCAGCAGATGATAGCGGCGATTTCCCGGTGTGTGTGAGATGTTTTCAGCCCTCATGAGGGGGTGGCCCTATAGGTAGCCCCCCACATGCCCAGATGACCTCTTCATTATAGCCTTTGATGCATCTCCATATATTTGATGATGTCGGCCTCAGCCGCTTGCAACACCTTTTTGTTTGCATGTATCAGTCAGATTTTTAGAGCCCTTTCCTGTTTACAGGGGCATTTGGGTTGTATTTGTATATCATGTAATCAGATATTATTATATAAGTCCTAGCTGTTATCCCAGGCACAATATGTATGTGGGATTCATTATCATGTTTTTACCTGGATCATGTTTATGCCAACATGTACTATATTGTTCAGTCCCTTGTTTACTGGACGCCTTATTATTTGTACTTTATCTCGGCGGGCATAGGTATGCCTCCCCCACCGCTTATAGCACAGATACTCACTCATAAAAGAGACTTGTCGCACCTGTAAGTCTCGCCTCCTCAGGGTCTAGTCCTTTAGCGCTTCGGTCTACCTTATATTTCTCTCTCTTTGACTTCCCCTTCAGTGTCTAGTGATTGAGTTCTTACAACGTACTTCAGTCATACGATTAGCTCCTAACACTCACATGCTGGGGGGCAATCTGTTACACCATTTTTTGGTCATCTAACCTGTTACTATTAGATGGACCTAAGTACACCATGTAAGACCAATTTTACCCTAAGTAAAATTGCTTTCACTATGAAAAATAACTTAGTAAACCACCTATATTAAGTTGTTTATGGTCTAAACAGGAAATCCCATGAGGAAATATTAAATAAATCTACATTTGTTTGATTTTCCTTCAGGAATAATTAGTTAAAGAAAATTTTAATTAATATTCCTGGTCATATTTAACCCAAAACAAGAAAATTAATTAGATAAATCATTATTTATATTATTATTTTCTAGGAATAATTATATAAACTACCTTATTTAAATAATATTCCTTGTTAAATTTGACTAAATCATTCATTAATAATTAAATATATCATTATTTATTTGATTATTACTCAATCACATCCTTAAAATAATAAATAAATCATTTATTTATTTATTATTTACAAATAAAGGGGTTTGACCCAAGTCAAGTTCTTTTTCTCTCCAACAAATATAATAAAATATTCCATAAAAGTTGGATCTTGATTTGGTTAATATTATGCACCAATATCTAGATGAACTCAATATTTTGTTATAAATAGAAGGGTTTTTCCATTCACTCACTACCTTTTGTTGCCTAAATATCACTCTGGATTTATACTTTTGGTCTAACTTTGTTCCACCATCATTGTCATATTTTTCTATATTTTTTCTTGTGAGCTCCCTTTGAATTCCATTTTTGTCTGGGTTTTCTACACCATCAAGAGAGAGGAATTTTAGATCTGAAGTGTTGAGGACTTACAAGAACCCATCCCATTGAGGAGAACTGGTAACATACTTCTATGTTTTCCTCCCAGGTGCCCTTAATATAAAATTCATTCAACATATTCTTGTCTTGTCTATTGGATGGATGGAGTAAATCTATTTTTTTATTTACTACTTAATGTACTTTGATGTATAGATCTAGATTTTTGCAGCATTTATCTTGATCACCTAATTGCAGATTTGAAGATATTGGCAGCCATATTTGCTGTTAGGGTTGTTTGTTATGCACAGCTAAAGTGGTCTTTTTTTGTACACTTGCAATTAAGATTTATACTAACAATATATATTATGCATTTCATGACATCAAGCACATAGTTCAGCCATATTTTGACAAAATTCCTGCTCATTCTGTGAAATGTTGAGATCACCCGAAACACCTTAGAGCTATCTTCCTACGTTGTGGACACTATAATATCAGGTTGAATCCTCATAATTGTGTCTTCTGCGTCGAATGAAGATGGCTCCTAGTTTTTGTGGTGTCCAAAGAAGGCATCCGCATCGATCCTCTAAAAGTCAAGGCGATCGTCAATTTACCTCCTCATTCTTCTGTTCACCCACTACAGAGTTTACAGGGGAAAATAAATTTCCTCTGTCATTTCGTACTGAATTACGTTGAGCTTGCCAAAGGATTTACACGCTTATTGAAAAAGGGAATCTCGTTCTTATGGGATGAGATTGCTCAGACTATTTTGATGCATTGAAACTATCCCTCATGATGGCCCCACTGTTGCATCCTCCCAATTATCACCGCGACTAATACCTATATTCGGTCGCCATCGACAACACTATTGATATGGTGCTGGTTCAGGACAATGAAGATGGCCAAGAAAATTTAGTGTACTACTTGAGCCATAATATATTTTATACTGATACTCGTTATGCTCATGTAGAGAAACTTGCATTGGTTTTTTTCCATGTTTTTTAACGTTTCCATCACTATATTCTCTTGTGCAAAAACCTGGTGATTTATGATTGCAACCCCTTGAATTACATTATCACATGTAAGTTTCTTGGGGGAAAGTACTCAAAATCTATCATAATCCTTCAATAGTTTGACTTATAATTCACTACTACTAAGTCGAATAAATCCCTGGTCTTTGCTGAGTTGATTTGTGATCTTCAAACCACAGGTGATTCCACCCCTCTCAATGAGTCCATCCCCGATTAGACTCTCTTTCTCATTAGCACTCTTGATCCATGGTATGGAAACATCATCATATATCTCCAAACCTAAAATTTTCGGTGAGAGCTATCGCACTCTGAGAAAATACAGATTCACTACCAGTCCCAACCTTATCACATCATTGGAGACACCGTCTATCGTACTGGTATTAAATTTGTCCTCCACCATTGTTTGACTCTCAAGGAAGTTGAGAAAGCCCTCAATTACTACCATTATAGGGCTTGAGGTGGTCACATGTCCGATTATGCTACCGCTCAAAAGATCCTCCGTGTAGGTTATTTCTAGCCTTCTATTTTTAAAGACTGCATTATCACAATACGAAAATGCCATGATTTCCAGATTTATTATCGGAAAGAGCGTGCCCCACCCTCACCCTTGCACCCAGTTGTGGCTGTTAGAACTTTTTCAAAATGGGGCATTGATTTTATGACTTGTAACCCTCACTCAGTTTGGGGGCATGGCTATATCATTGTTTTCATTGACTATTTCACTAAAGGGGTTGAGGCGATGCTTACATATGATAATGAAGTTCTAATTGCGGTGTGATTTTTATTCAATCATGGCATAGTTGGGTTTGGTGTCCTGAAAGAAATTTTCATTGATCATGGCACTCATTTTCGTAATCATATGATGACAGAGCTCTCTGCTCACTTGGGGTTACGTCACGATAACTCCACCCCTTAATATCCACAGGCCAATGGGCAGCTTGACCATGTCAACAAAGTCTTGGTGACTATGCTTCAATGCACCATTAGGAAGCAGAAGAGAGACTGACACCTAATGATTTTCTCTGCTCTGTGGGCATACCAAACCTCTGCTAGGACTTCCACTGGATTCACACCATTCCAATTGGTGTACAGTCTAGAGGCCACACTCTCGATTGAGTGTGAGATTCCTTCCCTGAATCTAGCTATCGAAATACTTCGTGGTACTTCGTGGGAAGAGGAACGTATGTTGTACCTCGAGTGTCTAAACAAGACCATAAGGCCTATTTCTTTAGTTCTTGAAGTGCAGAAATGATGAGTTAAGGTTCAATATGAAAAATCTGTCACCCATCACATTTTCTTTGAAGGTGACTTGGTCCTGATTTATGACCAAGCCCATGATAAGTTGGGAGTATGAAATCTTGAGCCAATTTGGCATGGGTCCTATATCATTCAATGTGTTTTGGAGTGTGGAGCTTATGAGCTAGTTGATTATGAAGGAAATCATTTGGCTGAGCCCCAAAATGGGCTCTATCTGAAAATAGATTACACTTAGTCATAAGTGTGATACTGTGTACATTAGTGTGCTATTCATTTGTGTGCTTTGAGTTGATTTTTGGTGTAATTGTTTGCCTTGCAGACACATTTCATCTACTTATCTTGTGTTCCACTTGGTTTTTAGATGTCTTCAGATTATTATGTTGTTTTTGCTAATGGCGCCTGTCGTAGCACACAGAACCTGTCTTCTGCAACATGGGCACTCTTTTCTCTTGATGGTGAGTTGATTAATTTACAAGGTATTTTTTTGGGTCAGATAATTAACAATATTGCCAAGTATAGTGTGATGATCGAACTATTTTCGGATGCCATTGATCTTGGAATTAGAGGTTTGGTTGTTAAGTTGGACTCACAACTCGTTGTGTTACAATTGAATGGGAATTATTTTATGCGCAGTCCTCAAATTTTGCGTATGTATTTGCGTGTTAGATTATTGGAAATACATTTTTATTTTATCACATATCAACATATTCCAAGACGTTTAAATACATTAACATATACATTAGCAAACCATGTATTAGATAGACATTTTCGCAATATGTAAATCAAGACATCACTGTGATACAAAAGTAGTTGTAGAAACACACACACACACACACACATATCGGTCTGTAAGTATGTTACATCCAAAAGCTCAAAAAATATGTGTTCTATTACAAAAATGGCTCTTCGAGCCTACATCAGTATGAAATGTATAAATAGGGCTACTATCGTCCCACATGGTGCTCATGGTAGCAGATGATTGCTCAAATTACTCGCCAGAGTAATCGACGTAGTCTGTTCGGAACTCTGACTGTATGTCTTTGAAAGCGCAGTGGTATCTCATCGACTGTAGCATACTCTGGAATGCCTCTCATGAGGCCAAATAGGTTCCGCTCCAACTAACCTAATGTGTCTGCTCCCTCCTCATAGGGAGCACCCTCGGCTAGACGAGCTAGCCTCCGTGCAATTGACAACATACCGGGAGGTCTCTGATGACCCATATCTGTAAAAAAATCCTAAGTTCACGTTTCAGAATACATAAAAAAAATTTAAAAAGTAAGAAAGGTTAAAAAATAAGTTTTCTTGCATCGGTCCATTGCGTGCCTGGTGGGATTGGAAGATCCAGATCTCCTTTGAAGTCGATGCCAACATATGCATAGTCCTCAACTATGATAATTTGACGTCATAGACAACTGAAAAAGGCTGTGGGGAAATGCATCTATTTCCCCCCTCCCTGTTGGAGCATTATGTTGCACCATCGCATCAACCTTGGATCCCTTATGGTTGGATCATGGATCTCTAACCACCGAAACTAGAATATGGGTACTCTCCAGAAAGAAGGTCACCAGAATTGACCTGTACACAAACTGTTTCAGTCTCCATGTCTTGCACTTGGTTAGCTAGCTCTTCATGTTAGCCAACAACCCCTCACACCAGTTGAAATTTTTTGGGGCCAAACAATCCACCGCGTATTGGAACTGATATTTCTTTGCCTCATGCAATGCCTTGGCTCCTGCCACAATTGTGATGAAATGTAGTATGGTACGTATGGGGAGCACTCTGATGGAAGAAATATCTACCTTCCGACTCTCTATTTTTCATGTCGCAGAACAGTATCTCTGGATGAGCATGCTTTTGCTCTCACCCCCTGCACGAGCTTTAGAGAGTTGGATCCTCTCCCCTCTCCTGGACAGTCGAGTGATGAAATAAATTCCCATCACATATAACTCTAGCTCTTGGTACTCGATGAAAAACAACTATCGTTCCACGTCTCGAATATTGATTAAGTATTGGAGAAGATCCAGTTGAGCTCTTAGACCGGATGTTTGGAATAATTTTAATAATCCACAATCCCGCAAAGCATTAATGCAATATTGGTCCTGCAAGGCTTGGTGGAATTCCACCTCTTGGCCTTGTTCTTTTCATTCGACCGACATCTTTGACGAAAGCACCTACAAACATGTCCGATTGGATTTTTAGGAACTTTCATAGAAGAATTTTTAGAAACTAACGGTGGAGTTGGTTGATTTTCTCATTTTAAAATCTTGCCCGCGATGAACGTGTCTATCCAAAATAATTCAGTGTTGGTGGCGCACTACCCTAACGGGCTAGACGCGACCAGCGCGACCCTGATAGCTCGAAATCATGCTGGTCACAAGCAATTTTAAACTTTAAATTCCTCCCCTAAAGTCCCTAATTCTAAAAACCAAATTCCAAATGAATAGAATCAAATTGAACAAGAGGTTTAGAGCTCTTACCTGAAACTGACAGATCGAAAAATGGTGTCCTGGATTGACTGCACTGCTGATTTGAAATTCATAGGGAAAATGGACAAAACTCTCTTCTCAAAATATAAAGGTGAAAATGATTTTGTTTTTTGGTCTATTTATAGATTTTTGAAAAAAAATCACCAATATTTTATTATTTTTCCTCGATATCCATGATGTTTGTTTTTTATGTGCAGAACGATACTTCCACACTATTGATGATTGTTTATGATGCAAACGAGTTGAGTTTTATCTCTTTTTAGGGCTTGTTAAATGTTTATGAAAAAGGAACCCCCCCTAGAGTCAACTTTCAACTCTTTTCTGACTCTCGAAAAATGAAAATATTGCTGAGTACTTGTCATTTCGAACTCGTTAAAGTGAATGAACTAACGTGATCCCAGTATACGTTTACCCCTTTTTTGAGCTGAGATTTACTATTTACGAAAAAGGAATACCTTGATCATGTTGATCAGCAGTTATCATTGATGTCAACCCAAGCAGCACCAGGGGATAACCTAAAATTGAATGGGAATTTTGACCTACGAAATTAATATATTCTCGGCCAATAATGCTTTTGATGGTTTCTACTTTTCGAGATGTTTCCATTGATATATGGCACACCATGTAATTCTTCACGGTTTGAGAGATATTCATGTTTGAAGTTTGTACCCTAGTTAGTCGGCTAAAACCCCATGGGGTTGGGGCATGGGTCATTTAAAAGTCATAATTAATATTTTTTATGCTCCTAAAATCCCTCCCACGTTCACTTGTTGAAGCCCCTCTCAACTTAAGAATTCATATATATTGTGATCTTCATTTCCTCCTTAGGTAAGGGATTCGGCCATCTGAACCAGGTCATCGTGGAATTTTTGCTCTAACTTTTTTTCTAAAAAGGCTCAGAAGCTGAAATTTTTATGAGGCGAAGTAGAAATCCTGAGGAAGCTACAGTAAAAATTTAATATCAATTCGAGCAATATTTTTGGAGATATGATCTGTGGAAGTAAGGGTTTTTGCAGGCTCCTGAAATGCATCTCAAAGAAGTGACCTTGGTAAATTCATCATAACTCCCTCTATGAGTATCGGATTGGAATGCTGTAAAAAGTGATGGATAGTGCACAGTCTGTAATTTGCGTGCTATAAATTTTAGGGACAAATAAAGAAACGGTGACATGTGGCACGCCGTACAAGTGCGCTCTACTAAAACAGTCCATAATTAGGGCAGTGTGAGAAATTGGGTATAAATCTCTCTTGGAGCATCCAAATTGGGTCAGACCTGTGGCATTGGAAATAAGACTCAGAGGACTACTATAGGACCGAAAATCAGATATTGAGGATCTGAAATAACAGAGATACACCAGATTCAATATCGAGCTCCTAGAAGGCAAGAAAAAGCTAGATCATGTGTTGTCAAGGGTTGCAAAGGACCAGACTTTCTACGGCAGCAAAGCAAAGAAAGGTGCAGCAGAGAGTAGCATGACAAGAGAAACAACCAAGGTGCATAACAGTAGTAAGAAGTTCATCATATGAAGTCTTCAAGTGGGCAGCACTGCATACAATCATTGTAAAGGTATCATTGTGCTTAGTCATTGTAAATACATTATTGTACAAATTGTACTAGTGTCTATCTGCCAAGGGTTGAAGAGGCAGTGGTTGTGTCAAAGTTGGGGTTATGGTCTAGTATATCTTCTTCTTCTACATCATTCTATATCATTGTAAAGGGGACCATTTTCTCTGTTACGAGAGTCCATTCTTCTTTTATTCTTCTATAGGGTGGTGCTAGGGTGAGTTGTAGCTCATTGGGTGTTGGTGCATCCGTTCAGTGACTACTGAAGAATCTCGGGCGTTGGAGCGTCCATCTAGTGGGAGCTAGAGAAGAATTATTTTCTAGATTCTAGGAAGTTGGAGCTTTATTTTCAATTGGAGTTGAAAAGAATTATTAGAAAAGCATTAGGTGGTTTTTGTCCTGGAGTGGGTTTCCACCTTAAAAATTGTGTGCATTTGTGTTCCTCTTGTTTGCTGCTATCATTGTACAAACACTGATAATAATTGAGGATTAACTAATGCTCTAATTGAAAGAAATACTGATTCACCCCCCCTCTCAGTATTTCCAACAGATCAAGCATGGTTAAGAGGTTCTCTTGGACATAGTTGTATACCTTTTCGGATTTGAGAGACGATTTATGAAAAGGGACATGATGGAGTTTTTTGTTTTTTTTGTTTTCAAATTTCTTAAACATGAAAATTTACTGAGCTTCCGTTTCGTTGGACTCGTTAAAGATTAAATGAATAAAGGATTGCCACCATGATGAGAGCAAGTTCCTTATTCCTAGGGCTCGTTAAACTTACTAGGATGGATTCATTCGAAGAATGAACTTACATGCTCAACATATGTTATCCTCTTCACGTCGACAATAAAAAATAAAGAGGTACTCATTATAAATAACAGGGGAAAATTGAAAATGAACATCCTATGTTTATTTTGGGCAACTTGACGCTCTTGAACATGATACTCATCTGCAATTCGTGTTGGGATGGGGACATCCTACATTCATAAATTTGCCTCCATGGGTTTGGGAAATCTGTTTGCCTCTCATCTGATTACCAATTTTTTCAACATGATCTCTGATCATATTTAAGTCAAATGATGCCACCCTCCGGAGTCGTGCTGCCATTATGTTCAAGAGAAGTCCTTTTTGTTAAACATCCTCTTCATATATGACCTCCTTTGTTACAATCCTATCATATTAAGATATTTTTTGTTCTGTGTTGATGATGTGGGGCTCATCATGGCCCCCCTTCAATAAATCACTTCCTGTCAACTTCAACTCATTATCAGGGAAGGTGATTTAGAAACTTATGTTCAGTACCTTGGAGCTTGCATATCTCAATGGCAAGTTCTTCGTGTTCGAAAATAGGTTCACATCATTGGCCTTCGATTGAATGATTATGAAATTGTTTGACTTAAAAACATTTATTCACACTTGTAGATTGTGTTGTTTTACCTTGAGGTCCATCTTCATTATTGGTGGTCTCTCTTGTGCCTATTAATGGTTCTCATCATTGATCGGTAATCAGGTGGTTTCTACCATGTTCAACACCAACACATTTATTCGCATGGCTAGATTCGTACATTGGGTTGATTGAGATCACGATGAAGACCCTGGGTCACATTTGATTCCTAATGTCTACTATGAGGAGTTATTGAGTATTCATGATTTTATACATGATCCTATCTATACGGACGGTTGCGACCATACCGTGGATCCATTTCTATGATCTCTTTTAGACAGATGGCTGCGACCATACATGGGTTTATGTGTCATTTAATGCCTAGTGCAACATCATGTGGTTGGGTTGATCTGGATTTATGCAAGAATGGAAAAAAATACACATATAAACATAAATAAAAATATGTAGCGGAAAAAATACTTCATTTCATTAATATCAAAGAACTGAATTTTTTTTTACAGACAGAATGTAAATAAATTAGCTAGGGCGCTAGTAGCTTATCTCTGAGAAGAGATGTGGTGGCTATAGGCCTATAAAATGTGTTACAATGAGGCTCGAGGGCCTATTTATTATTTAAAAACAATGGAAAACTGTAAACATCCAAAAACCTAACCCTAGGAGATGAAGCACTAAAACTATGGGCCCCATTTGGGTAAATTGGTACATCAAATTCCCGAGGAGGTAACATTGGCATACAATCTCCTTTTGATGCGCACCATACCTCGTTAGAAATATATATTCGAGGACTAAAACTTTTTATGTGAGAAACATCGGTCCATGGACCCATGTTTCTTTCAGTTTTCCCTAAAAAATGTCGTTTAGGGCCTCAAAATGGCTCCAGAAGTTCAGGATCCGACAAAATGCTAAAAATAGTAAGTTGTGCTACAATTAAGTAAACTAAAAAACTAAAAGAAACAATGGTGGGGCCCCATGTGGAATAGGTGGGTGGCCACAAATATCCACCTAGATCATTCCTCCCCCCTTAAGAAGCAATGGTCTCCATTGTGTTGAGTTCCTCCATGAGATGAGGAAACTTCTGTTGAACTTGGTCCCTGGTGAATCAATTGCCTTGGTGCAGGAGTTGGCTAGCTTTGACAACCCAATACAGTTGGATCTTCTGCTAGCGAGTGTTCTTGATTCTCATGTCCATGACACAATACGTGGTGGCTTGTTCTATGCAGTCCGGGTTTAACTCTGTTGGTGTGAGTTGATTTGCAATGTCGAAGGTGTCCAATAGAGGTGGGAAGTAGGTCCAAATGTGGTCCACATTGAATACTAGGTGAAGACCAAGGAATGGTGGAATACTGAGCTTGAAGGCATTGGCCCCTATAGCCTAGGTGATGGTGTAAAACAAATATCAGAGTGGGTGAAGCTTGCAGTGGGGTCCAGTGAGGTGCTCCTTCTGCAAATGTAGCCACACTTTGTCGCCCACCTAGAAATTGTGTAGCACCCGACGTTGATCATGTTGTTGCTTGTAATTATCATTGGCTCTGTAAAATTTGTCATGAACTTGTTGGCGGATGTGCTGAATGTGCTCAATGAAGTTGTTTGATTTGTCAAATTCAAACTAGACATGAGCTTAATTGGCCTGAGTAGCCACAAAATGGCATGGCTACGTCAATGGGACATAGTGGCTTGAATCCAAAGACCACTTGAAAGGGGTCGTGTCCGGTTGAGCTGTGGAGAGCCTGGTTATAATTATGTTGTACATAGGGAAGGATCTGATCCTGTGCGTGGATTATTTTAATTGTACATGCGTAGAATGTGTACAATCATCCTGTTGACGACCTATGTCTGGCCATCAGTTTGGGGATGGAAAGATGTGGAATTGGTGAGCTTAGTGTCCAACATTGACTAGAGGCTAGACCAAAATGTACTGAGGAACCTACTGTCCCAATTTGAGATGATAAACTGTGGGATCCTAAAGTGCACCCACACTCATTCAAAGAAGAGTTTAGCAGTGGCTTCTGCTGTGATATTCTTCTTGCAGGCCGCCATAATGGCCATCTTCGAGAATCTGTCGATGACCACGAAAAAATAGTTGTTTCCATGCTTATTAGAAGGAAGGCCTGACATGTAATCCATGGAGATGGATTCCCAAAGTCAACTAGGGTTAGGTAGCGGAGTATATAGGCCTCACTTCTTGATGGTTGATTTGGCAATGGCACAAGTAGTGCAGGATCTGATGTACTTTATGATATCTTATTGAAGGTTTGACCAATAGAAATACTTCTACAATACTGCCACTGTTTTCTCGACCCAAAAATAGCTAGCGAATCCATTGTAGTGCGCTTCCCAGATCATCTTGGCACGCTCACTTGAAGGAACACAAATATGTTCCAAGTGACATAACAGTGCATCCTTGAGGTGAAAGTTTGGAACTTGCATACCCTCCAAGGGTGTCATGTATTTATGACCAAATTTTGGGTCACTCTTGTAGAGAAGTGTCTAATCAGAAGCCTCATTCCTATAAGAGTTGAGAACAGTGGTTAGTGCCATGATCGATGGTTGACTGAGGCAATTTGCAACATTATTGGTGTTGCCCTTCCTTTACTTGATTTTCAAATGAAACTGTTGTAGATATGTGGACCACTTTTGATGGTGATCGTTTTGCAACTTCCCTTGTGTCTGTATGAACTACAGGGGTCGGTGGTTTGTGTGGATGACCATTTACTTCCCCAAAATGTAATGCTTCCATTGTCGGCAAGCCTACACAATGGAATACATTTCTTTTTCATAAGTGGGATACTTGTGGACTATGTCAGATAGTGTCTCACTGTGATATGCCACTGGATGCCCCAATAGCATAGTCAGGGACATCTGTCTCAATCTCAACTAGTTGTTGTAAGTATGGTAATTTGAGCATTGGGACAGAGCAGAGGTGACATTTCAATCCTATGAATTCCTTCAGTTGAGATTCTGACCAAAATAATTTTTCTTTCACTCCTCCCTTGGTTACTTGAATCAAGGGCCAAATGATATGAGAGAATCCCAACACAAACCTGCGGTAGAAATTAGCAAGACCCAGAAAGATTCAAAACTCTGTTAGAGTGGTTGGGGCTGACCAATCCTGAAAGACTTGGATCTTGGTTGGATCCACATGCACCCCCTGTTCATCAACAATGTATCCCAGATACTGCACTTGGGTCATGCTAAAAGTGCACTTCTCCAAATTGGCACACAACTTGTGTTGCCGCAATGTTTGGAGGACCTGTCGGATGTGATGGCGATGCTCTTCCCAAGTATGCCTGAAGATCAAGATGTCATCCAATTACACTACTACAAATGAGTTGGTGAATGGTTGAAATATGTCG